>WAAE01013760.1:95815-112943 GCA_013400495.1 Nicator chloris
CTCATCCCAGCCCTGCCTGATCCCAGCCCTGCCTGAGCCCAGCCCTGCCTGAGCCCAGCTCTGCCTGAGCCCAACGCTGTTTGATCCCAGCTCTGCCCGAGCCCAGCTCTGTCTGATCCCAGCCCTGTCTGAGCCCAGCCCTGCCTGATCCCAGCTCTGTTTGATCCCAGCCCTGTCTGAGCCCAGCCTTGTCCGATCCCAGCTCTGTTTGATCCCAGCCCTGCCTGAGCCCAGCCAAGTCTCATCCCAGCCTTCCCTGATCCCAGCCCTGCCCAATCCCAGCCTTCCCTCTCTCTCCCACCCCAGCAGCCTCGTTCTTTTCTGGAGCCAGGGAAGGAATCCAGTGTTGCCCACCCTGTGCCCAAAAGAATAACCCAGAATTTGACAGGAGCAGAAAGCCCCCCAAAGCCTGGCACTCTCCTTCCAGCCCCTCCCTGCTCCCACCCAGGCAGTGCCCTCCCACTCTCTGGTGATGCACATGCCCAGCATCCCTCAGCCCAAACTCTTCTGCTTTCATCCCTCTTAAAAAGCTCAGGAACTCCTTCAATCAGAAAATGCTCCCCTCTCCCAAAGGGAGTCCAGCAGGGGCTGCAGGGACAGTGCACAGTGCCTGCCTGCTCCAGCTGGGAGTTTAAGGAATTCCCTCACTTGCAGTCTGTGTATTTCATAAACTAATCCATTGATGACATTTCCTATTTAAATGAACAAGATTATGCAGCTAAACAATATTTTGCAACCAAAATGGCCAATAAATCATGGCCTTTGGAAGTGCTAATGGTGCTCACATTTATTCCTATTAATGCTTCCTGGTTTTGAAAGCTGGGCCAATTCCAGAGATAATGTATTACAAACTTTCCTGCTGAAGGATTTGGGTTCCTCTAGGCTCCATTCCAGTTATAACTGGCAGCTAATACTTTCACACATTCACAAATCCCCAACCCCTCCCCACGAGCAGAAGGGAGAGGAGAGATTTTGGCTTGGCTCAGCACGTTTGGGAGTGTGGCAGAAATGAATGGGAAGTGATGCAGTTCTCTCTGAACACTGGGCTCTTCATGAATCTGTGTTCAGCACCTTCCCCCCCCTCAGCCAGACAGGCCTACACATCTGCACTCCTATGGGATGCCCCCCAAAAACCCCAAGACTGATGCCCAGGCCTGCAGCACTGCAGGTTTTCTTGCAGCCCCACTTTGTGCCTGCAGAGGAGGGGTTGCTGTGGAGGCAGCTGAGCTGTTCCAGCAGAGCAGCCCTGCAGGGAAGGACCTGGGGGTGATGAAAACCTCAAGGTGAGCCAGCAGTGCTGCCTGGCAGCCCAGAACCCCCCTGGAGTCCTGGGCTGATCCCAGGGTGGGCAGCAGGGCCAGGGGGGAATTCTGCTCTGCTCATCCCACCTGGGATTCTGCAAACAGCTCTGGTGTCCCCAGCTAAGGACTGGGAGCTGCAGCAAGTCCAGAGGAGACCACGAGGCTGCCAAGGGAACAGGAGCACCTCACCTATGGAGAGTTGGGAATGTTCATCCTGGAGAAGGGAAGGTTGTCTGGAGACATCACCCTGCAGGGTCTGAAGGGGCTACAGGGAATGGAGAGGGGCTCTGCATCAGGAATTGGAGTGCCAGGACAAGGAGGAATGGGTTAAAACTGAAAGAAAGGAAGTTTAGGTGGGATATTGGGAAGGAATTGTTCCCCATGAAGGTAGGAGGCCCTGGCACAGGGTGCCCAGAGCAGCTGTGGCTGTCCCTGGATCCCTGGAAGTGCCCAAGGCCATGTTGGATGGGGCTGGGAACAAACTGGGACAGTGGAAGGTGTCCCTGCCCGTGGCAGAGGGTGGGACTGGATGAGCTTTAAGATCCCTTCCAAGCCAAACCATTCCTTGATTCTGTGATTTTATGATCCTAAAAATCCCAACAGCCCAGCATGCAGGAAATGCCTGCAACAGGCCCAGGTGTGAATGGGAAACGGGCACAGGCTGGAATTGCATTTTCCTGAGCCCAATCCACCTGGCTCCAGGCAAACCCAGCCAGAGCAAGGGATGCTGACACTTGGGGTTTGCTGAAGGGAGTTTGGGAATTAGCTTGAAAAAGACATACAAGTCCTTAGGTTGAGGACAGCAAGTAATCTGTTGATCCTGATTTTGGTCAATTAAATATCACTCAATACCTTCAATCTCCCCCCAAAATAAAGCTTTAGAAATCATTCCATGTAGGCTGCTGAGCCCGTTCAGAAGAGACTTCAAACCCAAAACATCAGAGAGATCATCAGATGCACCCAGCAATGCCCCCACAGTGAATTGATGGGGTAACAGCTCTGTAGGGTGCAGGAAAGGATGATATTTCCTAATGACTCACAACAAATTGCTTGGAAAAGCTACTCCCCTTTCCCAACCCAACTCCTTGCTTCTCAAAATCAGACTCAGCACACACTGTGCATTGTGAAAGCCTTCCCTGCTCTGTCTGACAACACCTACACCCCAGACCCTCAGCATCCTTCAGAAGTTATTTCTGGAAATGTTGAATCCCATAACAGCAATAAAAGGAAAATGTTGTTGTAGCCAAAAGAAATGTCTCTTTGGACCCTGTTTGAAAAGCACAGGGGTGTTTGTGTGAGGTGAAGAGCTCGCCTTCACAGAGAACAGCTCAGCTCTTGGGAGATATCAAGGGGCAGGGTAAATTTAAAGAGCTCACAGTTGATTTGCCTGTTCAAGGGAAATGCTCTGGGAGATAAATTCTGAATTTTGATTCTTTCGCAGTCACAGAATCACAGAATCACAGAATTTCTAGGTTGGAAGAGGCCTTCAAGATCATCGAGTCCAAGCCTGCTCTTACACCTCAACTAAACCATGGCACCCAGTGCCACATCCAGTCTGTTTTTAAACACATCCAGGGGTGGTGACTCCACCACCTCCCTGGGCAGACCATTCCAGTCAACTCAGAATCCTGTTCTCTCCTCAACCAAAGCATGAAATGCAAACCAGCAGCTGAAGAAAAGGCCCAGCACGGTGTGTTTTGAGCAGGTTGGTGAAGGCTGAGCTGATGTTGCTCTCGTGATGAAATGATGAAAGCTCTCAGCAGACTTCCCGTGGCACCCCAGGAACACTGGCACAGAGATGTGACACCCAACAAGGATGTGCAAAAATATTCACAGTTCAAGCAAAAATGTCTGAGAAAACCGTATTTTCCAAGGTTCCACTAAAAATGGACTGGGTTTCCAAAAAAAATCTGTCACTTTTGGTCATTTTGAGTCTGCCTAAAGAGATCCAAAGCAGGGTTCTGGTCTGTGAAGGGCCAGTGGGATCCACCCCAGAAAAATTCTGATCTCATCCAAAATCTGACAGCCCAATCATGCACCATAAAATAAATAATTCTCAGGTTGAGTCTCCCTTTTGGTGTGGAAGGGGAGATCCTGGGCTGGGGTGGATGGGGCTGATAGAAGGAAACAAGGTGTGCTTACAAAATCCAATTACTTCTCTCTCTCAACAGCCTTTATACCTGTCTCCCCTCTAAAGGAATAAAAAAAAGGGAGATGCAAGAAACATTTAGGACTTTAACTATTTCAGTTCTTTTGTCTGAATTAATTCCCACTCAGATCCCGACCGACAGCACTGCAAACTCCCTCCCTTTCCCTTTTGTTTGGCAGGCTCAGCATATAGACCTGGAAAACAAAATCAACTTTATTTTGTCCTTACCCAGATGATAAAATAGATTATCCCTAGAAGCAGAACATAGGGATTTGGGCTGGGGGATTTTTATTTTTTATTTTTATTTTGTTTTTAGGAGAAACAACAGCCCCGTTGCCGTGCAGGGAGGGCCGTGCCGGAACAGTGGGATGATTGTTGGAGGAGTGAATCTGGTTTTCATTAGAGGGAAGTGATGGCTCCGGTTTCTGCCCGGGACTGTTTGCTCGCATCTCTGCTTGTGTTCCGCCTTGGCAGTTAACCCTTTCCCCGCCGGGAGCCCAGCCTGCCCCGCTGATCCCACCCACCTGGCACAGGCAGGGACAGTGGGATCGCTCCGGGAACAGTGGGATCGCTCCAGGGACAGTGAGATTGCTCCAGGGACAATGGGATCGCTCCAGGGACAGTGGGATCACTCCAGGGATAGTGGGATCTGTCCAGGGATAATGGCATCACTTCAGGGACAGTGGGATATGTCCAGGGATAATGGGATCACTCCAGGGACAATGGGATCCCTCCAGGGACAGTGGGATCGCTCCAGGGATAGTGGGATCTGTCCAGGGATAATGGGATCACTCCAGAGACAGTGGGATCACTTCAGGGACAATGGAATTGCTCCAGGGACAATGGGATCCCTCTGGGAGAGTAGAATTTCTCCAGGGACAGTGGGATCCCTCCAGGGACAATGGGATCCCTCCAGGGACAATGAGATCCCTCCAGGGACAGTGGGATCCCTCCAGGGACAGTGGGATCCCTCCAGGGACAGTGAGATCGCTCCAGGGACAGGGGGATCCCTCCAGGGACAATGGGATCCCTCCAGGGACAGTGAGATTGCTCCAGGGACAGTGGGATCCCTCCACGGACAATGGGATCCCTCCAGGGACAATGGGATCCCTCCAGGGACAATGAGATCCCTCCAGGGATAATGGGATTGCTCCAGGGACAATGGGATCCCTCCAGGGACAGTGGGATCCCTCCAGGCTGGGCAGAGCTCCATGGAATTACTGCAGGCACTGCTGGCAGCCAAGCTGAGTATACAGGGAACCTTTTGTCTTTGGTCTTCAAGTTGGAAGGAACTCAGAAATTGTTTATCGGGGCTGTTTTACCCCCCAGACCCCAAGCCCTGTATTTATATCTCTATAAACTTGCTAAAAACTCAACATACAAATGAATTCCTGCAGGACCAGGTGTCCCTCCAGGTGAGTTCAGCACCTGGGGAGGCTGCCAGAGGTGACCCAGCCAGCACAGCCAGGAGGGGACACGAGGGATGTGTCCTGTGCTGCCTCCACATCCCAAAAACCCTCACACCCTCTGTGGCAGGGAGACACCCACTCCAAGCCAGCAGTGGAAACTTGTGTGTTTGTAACTTCTATTTTAACACACTAATGTCAATTATACATTTGCTGATTTTGTATGAATATAATATGTGTATTATTTTTCTGTTTATACAGAAGTAAACTCTTAATCTGTGTTCAGTCCAAGCCTCACAACCTCCAGAAACAACAAAATCCTCCAGTGACACAATGGCAATGAACCACTGGATTCATTTCACTCCTTTTTTTCGTTTGTTTTGTTCACAGGTTTCTGTGTATTACCTGGTAAACTTTGGAATGTGTTCACTACTCAGAGCCACTGGCTTCATTTGGGAATATTTCTGGATTTACAGATGCTTTGGTCTTGGCAAGGGAAGACCTCATTTATCCAGCCCAAGCACTGCCCAAACACACTTGGATTTCCAAGGCAAAAAGGGGTTTTAGGCATTGCATGGAATGAAGTTTTCTGCCTTGTTCTTAATTCCTTAAAAGCCAGAGATCCAACGGAAGCATGGCCTGGAAAATCCATCCTGAACAGGCCAAGGAGGTGCTGCACCCACCAGGCCCTGGAGGGAGGGATGAAATCTTGTTAAAAATGGTAATTGGTAACCAGCACACTTCCAGCTTCTGGATTTTACAAACTGCATCCATCCTGCAGGAGCAGCCAAAAGGAATATGAATATATTTGGCCACGTTTCCATGTGCTTTGGAGCTTCCAGGATAATGTCAGCAAGGCAGATCACCCAGAACTGGGTACAAAGCCTGAAAAAGTTCCTCATGGGAGGTTTATAAATAACATCCCCCCTTTCCCCAGACCTGTTCACACCAGGCCCCACCAGGGCAGGGCAAAATTTGTGTTTTGAAACAAGAAACTTGTGGTTTGATTTCCTTCAGAGACCCCGGATCCAGTGCCTCTTGTATGTTCTGCCAATCCCAAATACTCTGAACTGGGAAGGCATCATGGAGCAAACTCCTCTCAAAGTAGATTTTAGATATAAACAGACAATCTCACCCTGTTCAACACCAACCCTGACTGCTCTGAGCAGATCTGCCCCATTGCATTGCCCTGAACTCTATTTCTGACCAGGGAAAACAGAGGAAACCCCTCCAATGCCCTGACCCCTCTGGTGGCACCACCAGCACATCCTCAGAGCACAGATCTTCCCAAAGAAAGAGATGGAAAAATGACACTGTCCAAAGGCTTCCTGGTTAGATGAAGCCACAGATATGGTTAGTCAGCCACTAGACTGAGACATCAGAATATAAAGGAGATTAAAAGAAACTGTCACCACCTATTGCTAAAATTGTCTTCCACCTCCTGTTTCAGCCAGTCTGCATGTCACTGCTTCTTTGGAGGGAATTATCTCGGAAAGAAAATCCTGCTCTTCCTTTTATTGCAGGGAAACCTCTCAGACACTCCCCCCCTTTTTAGGGGGCACATTCTTGCAGACATTCCCCACAAAGGGGCACCGAGAACACAGCAGCAAGAGGGACTTTATTGGTGTCCTTGCCCCCAGCCCCATGCCCAGCTCGTGTCGAGCACAACCACGCATGCCAGGGCGTAAAGAATTCCTGGTGGCACCTCCCAGGTGGCATTTCCCCCGCTCTGCCCTGTGCCAGCACCTCCCAGCCTCTCCAGAGCAAGGCACCCAACGCCTTTTTCCCTTCGGATAATTCCTCATTTCGCCCCAAAGACGCCGCGCTGCACCCTGCACATTTATCATCAACTGCATGTCTCAAGCCAAAACATTAATTGCATCTTCTAGCAAAGGGAAAAAACCCACGAGCTCGTTTAGGAATGTATTCATCCAGGGCCTGATTGGCACGGCCAGAACCAGGGGGTTAAAGCGGAGCGGAGGCCGGAGCGCCGCGAGCCGCGAGCGCTGAGCTGCAGCAATCTCACCTCTCCGTGGTTTATCTCTGCCAGCCGGATAATTCACCCTCCTCACGGCAAGACAAAAAAGGGAACTTGGCAGAGGGGGCAAGACCAAAGTAGACATTTTGTAACTGCTAAGTGCTAACGTTTCTGAAGATAATTTTTTCGCGAAAGGTTTCTAAACAGCCCCTGTCAGCCAAGTTGTATTTTGTTATTTCAAAGTGACTGTGGGAGTCTAATCCAGTTCGAGCCCTTTGTAAATTTTAATGGAAATGCTCATACACAAAGGACAAAAAAAAAATGTTTAGCTGCTGTTAGATATTCAGGAAATCTAAATCTAATTTGCCCTCCTAATCAGTGCTTCGATCTCAGCAGTGCCTGTTGTTTCTCTGTTTCCTTATTGCAATTTCAGCTGCAGCATTGATTTTTTATCAAAATAGAGTTCTGTATAGACAATTCCATATAGAGCTTAAAATACAGTTTTAACCACAGGGAAAAAAAAAGGGAATTTTCCTCAAAAATAAACTCACGGCAATATTGCTTTGACTTAACAGCTTGTGTAGAAGCGTGGAATAATAATAAAAAAGGGGTTATATCCATCAACAACAAAGTGGCCTTTTGTTTCTGCATTTAGGGGAGGTGATAAACATCTCGGGCAGATCCAGCCACAGCCTCCCTCAAACAGGTGTGCACAGGAGCCTTTCCAGGGGAAAAGGAGGAATGAGAGGTGATGGCTTCTGCTAGGGAAAGAAAGGACACGGGAGCTGGGACAGAGCTCCCCTGAGGGGACATCTCTGTCCCATCCATGGACAGCAGCTAGCCAGGACCAGAAGAAATGCCAAGAGAGGCATGTGAATGCTTGGGTGGAATAAATGCTCAGAGGTACAAACTAAACACAATTCCCGTGGCAAAAGCCAGGCAGCAGCTCCTGGGCCCACGGAGCTGAGAGGAAGGGCAGACAGGACCTGGTGGGGTCAGGAACAGGAGAGTGTCACCCTACAGTCCTCTGCTCCCGCTGCCTGACTCAGGCCTGTAGAAATTTTGAGCCTTGCTAATTATGGATAATCCTACAAAAAATGAATCTCATCAGGAAAACAGACAGAGGACCTCCTTCATCGCCCAGCTTGGAGGGCTCAGCTGACTGCAAGGTGTATGAGAGACACAGGGTGAGGTGTTCTGTCCATCCCCTGGTTTAATCCAGAGCTTTAATCACCACAGTTATTCCTAAAGTTTGCCAGCAACGCAGCAAACTTAAGCAGCAGCTGTAATATTATTAAAATTGCAAGTTATTATAATAATTCCTTAGCAGGAAAGCAAACCGAGGGATGAGGCCACAGCTGAAGATATCTTTGGTTTTAGTTTGGGTTAGGAGCTAAGATTTGACTCAAAATCTAAAAGCTAAGATTTCAATAAAAAATCACAGCTCTTAAAGGAAGTAGATGAGGAAAAAGGATGGACAACCTACAGCCATTGGCACTCTGGATTGCCATACCCTGAGAACTCCTCAAAAACCTGTGCAACAAACTCTGGAAACAAGCCCATGACTTGGCTTGAGAGAAATTTTTCCCCCACACCAAGCACTATTCATTTACCTAAAGTGCATTCCCAAGCAACCAGCAGCCCACAGACCTTAACCTATTTCCGAGGCAATAATGGAATTAGATTTGAATCAAAGTTCAGTGCCTTTGATAAGCCTGTGCTCTCACTTTGCCCCGGGCAATATTTGCCTCTTATTAAAGCCGTGTCCTGGTTCTGAGCCGATGAATCACTGCACAGATATCAGTGGGCTTTAGCCAGATGCTGTTCTCAAACCCAGTGTCCACGGGCAGGTTTCATTCTAACCCCACGTGCCCCAATTCCAGTCGTGACCCTGGAGGAGGAAGGAACCCCCAAAGTGTCCCCAGGAGCCCCCAGGATGTGTCAGGGCTTCTGTGTGAAACGTTCTGCCAAGCTCGTGGTGGTGCTGCTGGGTTTTTGATGCAGGTTTTTGCAATTCTCTAAGGAACCTTAAAAAAGAAATCTTAAAACTGCATTTGTAAAAGTCAGAAAAATTCCCTCAAAAGCTCTGCAATGGGAGAAAGAAGAAAGTACCCTGAGCTTGCTCACTGCATAAACACAGCCACATGCTGTGGGCTGCTGCAATTAAACTGAAAATGTTTAAAGGCCTGAAAAAACCTTAGAAAATCTTTTGAATGTGTCTAAAAATATTATAGAACACAGAATGGTTTGGGTTGGAAGGGACCTTAAAGCTCATCTCATTGCATGCCTGCCATGGGCAGGGACACCTTCCACTAGCCCAGGGTGCTCCCAGCCCCATCCAACCTGGCCTTGGACACGTCCAGGGATCCAGGGACAGCCACAGCTGCTCTGGGCACCCTGTGCCAGGGCTCACCCACCCTCCCAGGGAGGAATTTCTTCCCAAGATCCAATCCAAATTTCCCTCTTTGCCATCTGAAAAATGATGAAACTCTTTCTAAGAATATAAAGCTGATAAATTTAATTAATATCTTTCAGCTGCTTGTGTTAAACTATTTAACTGTACTGCTGTAGGATCTTTCTTACTCTGAAATTCTACACAGTATGTTTACCCTCAAGAGAAAACACTTCATATAAAAAATTGCAAACACTTTCTGTGAAAAAAAAAAGATTCTTTCGAGCTGTCTCATGAAAAGGCAACTCTCCCCTGCCTTCAGCTGAGGGCACAGGATCAGATTATTAAATACTGGCATTCCCAAATGGCCCTTTGGGAAGGGTCAGGGCTGCCCAGTGCCACATCCTTGCTGGAGGAAGGACAGCTTGGCTGGGTGAAAAAAGTCAGGAAAAAGGACCCACGGCACAGAAAGCAAGGGCCATAAACCCAACTGTGTGACAAACAACCCCAGGACAAGTGAGCAGGGAACACTCCTTCACTTCCCCATCCCTGCTATAATGAGAAAATGTCATATAAAGTAACTCTTGTTCGTGTCCTTTATCCTCAAATTTATAACTGTCTCCGACAGTGCAGTCAAGGGTGAAGGTTATTTGTGTCATACTTGCCAAGAAAGTGCCCCTTTCAACACTTAAGGAACACAGTCAAACTACAGATAAAGGAGCAGACAAAAAAGATTCTGTCTTTCCCAAGTATTATTTATCTCCTCTATGTTCTTTGTTTCCCTAATGGTGGAGATACCAGCCGAAGTGGGATTCACAGACGTAAATCCTCGAGCCCAAGTGTGTAATTTAATTTTCTTTCATTTGGGGCTAACATCAGACGGGGATCCCAAGGGTCAGAGTCGAAGCTCACCCTTCTGAAACACTCTGGTGTTCTTTTTTCTAAGAAATGGGTCTCAAATTTACACTCAAAAAGTAAAATCAAAATAAAATAAAACGAGGGGCAAAGTTTATTGTAAAATTCTCTATGGGAAGGTCAGCTGGACCAAATACTATTGGGTTTTTCCTTATTCAGGTGAAGTTTGTCAATAAGAAAGAGTTATAACTCTCAGTGTGTTAAATACAATGTTTAGGCACCGACTCTGCTTCCAAGGCACTTCCCATTTCCAGCCATGGCCATTCAAAACCAGGCCCTGAAATGGCTTCAGCCACTGGCGCCGTCACCCAGGACCCTCTCCTGGTTGTCTCCCTTTTGTCATTCCCATGCCAGCCCTGTCTGGCTGGAGGGATGGGCAGGAGCCCTGTGGTGCTCCTGGATGAGCAGCAGGAGCTCAGAGTCACCTCCTTCAGGGCATCATGGAATGGTTTGGTTTGGAAAGCACCTTAAAACCATCCAGTTCCATCCCCTGCCATGTGCAGGGACACCTTCCACTATCCCAGGTTGCTCCAGGTCCCAATGTCCAACCTGGCCTTGGGCACTGCCAGGATCCAGGGGCAGCCACAGCTGCTCTGGGCACCCTTGCCAGGGCCTGCCCACCCTCCCAGCCAGGAATTCCTTCCCAACATCCCATCTCACCCTGCCCTCTGGCAGTGGGAAGCCATTCCCTGTGTCCTTTCCCTCCCTCCCTTGTCCTCAGTCCCTCTCCAGCTCTCCTGGAGCCCCTTCAGGCCCTGGCAGGAGCTCCAAGATCACCCCAGATCACTCTTCTCCGGGTGAACACCCCCAGCTCTCCCCTTCTCACTGCACAGCAGAGCTGTCCCAGAGGTGCTTCCCTGTGCATCAGATTGCCTGGCACAACAAGGCGTTCACGTGAAGATTGGATCCTTTTTTCCCTCGTGCCACGGCCGTTTACGAAGCGATTCCCGGTGTTTGTGAGGGCCGGGCCGCGGGAGGGCCGGGCCGCAGGGAGCCATCGCCGTGCCCACGCGGGGGCCGGGCCCTCCGCTAATAACACGGCTAAGACAGTTAATAAGGCCCCCGATGAATGATTAGGATGGATTTCTGCACTGCTAATTTCCGTAACTATCGCTCTCTGAAAGACAGCTCCAGGGATTTCGGGCCCGGGGTGCCTCTGTCTCGGCGAACACAGAGCCGCTTTATCCGCCCGCGCTTCAAATTGGCGGATCCCCTTTCACTGACCTAATGTGCACCGCACTTTAAAATGATACAATATTTTGAAACATGCAACTGCTTTGCTGATACCGTCTGTGCCTAAAAGCCTCGGTGCAGTCCAGCAATGCCTTGGATCTCCTGCTTTGGGAGGTAACACAAAGCCGTGGCATGCGCTCCCTGGGCTGTGTTTTGGCCGTCGCTTTGGGCCTTCAGGATCTGCTTCCATTGGGAGAGCTGGGCCTTGCTGCCACCCCAAAGACGCTTTCTGGTAGCTCCTAGAGCGGGATCCAGCGTTGCCATGTGGCTGTCACAGCTGGGTTGTGTCCCCACGTCCCACTGTGACACCACCAACCCCTTCCTGCCACTTTTGCACAATGGGCTCGTGGCCTGTTGGCTCTGATGTGGCACAGAGGGGTCCTGAGCTGTGCTCAGCATCATCCACACACCTGAACGGGGAGCAAAACAGGTCTGGCTGTGGAAATGGTTCTGCACAAAGCAGTGGGATGTGGGGTGACAAACTCCACGCACATGGGCCGGGCAGGGAACAGAGGCTGTGTCAGTGCAAAGCAGGAGAGAGAGGTCTGTGTTCCTTCACACACACGCTTGTGCCAGGCCCCCTCCTCACTAAAAAGGCTCAATTTAGGCCACAACAGGCATTTTGACACAGTCCAATTTTGTGAACAACTTGTTGGACAGGTTTGTTGTTCACTCCATTGTAAGCCAAAAAAATGAATTCATTTTTCCTCATCTCCATTCAACCCGCACGTGCCGACACCTTCACTCAGCCCTGATTTTAGGAGAACCTAAGCTGAACCTGTCTCCTAAATTTTCCTTTTTGAAGATCTTTCCTACCTTGTTGACATCTTTGAAGAAGAATTCTCTGTAGTGGTCATCAACCTCAGAATTATTATTAGGAACTTAACCTGGGGTTCTGGAGGCAAACCAAGACAAACCACCCCAAAGCCAATGACTGCATTAATTATTCCAAGTGCTGCTGCTGTGTTTAAGCAGCTCTCCTGAATCCCAGGAAGAATTCAAGATTAAAACACCAAGTCACTCTTGAAGGGGTGTTTATACACACAGATGACTCCACGTGCAAGCTACTGATGTATTATATTAAACAAAGTGTATTTTCATAAATTGCTTATTGCCATTTTCCCACTCTGAGTTGGGACGTGGCAGTGAAAATACCTGAGAGCTTGAGACAATGTCCAAGTTTCTGTCAGAATGGAATGTAATTAGTGCAAATTAAGCAGCATCCTGAGAAGGAGGAGGTCAGGGAGAACTGGCAGGGTCGAACTGGGTCATTACAAAGCATTTTTGTAGCCAGACAAGCAGGAGGGATCCCAAGTTACCTTTTGCTGCTGTGGTCTGAACTCCCCCTTCATCCCAGACCTGCTTTTCCACACAGATCAGGAGCGGAGTCCATCGATTTTATCAGCTGCAGCCAAAGAGCTGCGAATTGAAACTGTGAAAAATCGGCACAGTTGCCCTTCTCTCCTTTTAAATTCTGCATTTTAAAACTGGGAGAAACAAAATGGGCCCATCAAAACCCCATGGGCTGTTGCATTTCTGTGCTGGGTTTTGTGGCACTTGATGGCTCAGGAGGAAAAGCCTTAAAGCTTATTCATCCACAAATGAGAATGTCCAAGTAAGGCACCATACATTTACCCCCAAACCTCCACCATTTTTTCCATCTGAAGGCTTGAAAAAGATGACGCTCCTGAGGAGGCCTTGATTGGCCTTCAGAGAGTTCCAGAACTTTGCTTCAGAGATGCCATCTGAATATTTAGGCCAGAATTACTGATTTTATAGATGCGCATGTGCACACACACGTGTCTGTCTGTCACGTGTCTGTCTTGTCACCCAGTGTCTGGGGACACAGGTGTGCAGGGGTGACACTTCAGGTACCAGCTGTCGGCCATCCCAGATTTCTGGGTTAGGATTTCCACAAGAGCAGGTTCTGTCCTGCTACTTTTCTGTTAGAGGGATATTTCCCAACATACTTTGCAACCATGTAAGTTTTTTGGCACCCCAAAAAACTCCTTTACAGTGATCTTTTATGGGTTACAGCCACAACAGACTGGTTTTGTAGGATTGTACTCTTGAGCGTTTCCCTCCATGCTGAGGTCTAAGGAAACGACTCCAAATTTCTGTCAGTGCAGTGAAACTCAGAGTTTGGTGTGTTCAGTGAACAGGGACCTTCTCACCTGCAGAAAAGCATCTCCCACACCCTCTCTGCAAATGAAACGGTGCTGGACCTTCTGTGGAACAACTGTCCCAGAGAAAAGGTGGACAGTGCATCAGACATCCAGCCTGTGGAATCACAGAGCCACTGAGGTTGGAAAAGATGTTTCCAAAAGACCATTGAATCCAACCTGTGCCCCATCCCCACCTTGTCACCCAGCCCACAGCCCTGAGTGCCACATCCGGTCATTCCTTGGACTTCTCCAAGGACAGGGTCTCCAGCCCCTCCCTGGGCAGCCCCTTCCAAAGCCTGACCACCTTTTCCATGAAGAAATTTCTCCTGAAAAGCTTGGACCAAAGTCAGTGGGATTTGGAGAGCATCATTGTCCCATGTGAAATCTCGGGAAGTGGAAGCTGCACTGGTTGAACTCGAAGCTGTTTGGAAGGCAACTGAAATAATTTTGATGCCCTTCATGGTGGATAATGGCCCTGCCTGTTTTCCACAGAAGGCCATGAGCACCAGGCTCTTCTCACGGGGCAATTTCTTCAAACTACAGTTCCTGCAAATTATCCCTTTTCTGTCTCACTGGAATTTTACATCTCAGAAAAGTTCCAGGTGGGAGGGATGGAGATGAGGAAGAGAAACCTGAGCAACTCGTGCTTCCATGCCTTCCTCCCCAGCAGCTGCTCAGCCCAAGATCTCTCTGCTATAGACTTTTTCCTGCCTCTGACAAAACACTAAAAACCCCTCCAGCATGACAACAAAAAATAAATATCAAAAGAACATTTGAAGAGCTCAATAAATTGATCATATTCTGCTGAACCTTCACCCTTGTAACGATAGTACCATTTAAATGCTAATGTCATTTTTAAAAAAGTCAATTACAGGAGTTTTAAAGTAATGGAGTCAGCAGTCTCGATGTAAATCTGTTATATTAATCTGCTCCCTACACTGTATCCATGGGCACTGATGCATTCACCCCCTTTCCCCTGGAGGGAATGTTCCCTCGCAGTGGTACCAGTAATTGAATCAAGTTGATACAGACACCAAAAATATTGTAAGTCTTGTAGGTAATGAAAAGCATATGTTGATAAAGCCAGTTGCTGTAATTTTGGATAGAAGAGCACTGACATTTGGGAAGTGCAAAATTAGAATTAACCCTTTGGTGATGAAGTGACCTGAAATCGTCTTTACAAACTCGGCTAATTTCACAAAGAAATACTGCTCAAAATCTGCCATGAGACAGCTGAGATCCTCTACCTCCCATTTTCCCTGCTTATCCCCAATTAAATTCACTTCCACAAAGACTTTTGTAATTTTTTTTTTCCAAACTGGTTCACACACAACATGACAGGATCAGAAAACAAACATTGCTCAGGTCCGAATTCATTTCTGCACCTTTCACGGGCCTAAAGAAGCTGGAATGTCACAGCAAAAGAGATCATTCGGTTGTGCTGCTCAGGGAGGTAAATGGATGCAGCAGAAATCTCCAGGTGCCAGTCCCTACTCAGCAGATTTTGTGTGCAGTTCCAAACTGAACAGAATCACAGAATCATAAATTCATTTCGGTTGAAAAAGACCTCCAAGATTACCAAGTCCAACCTCTGATTGATCTCCAATATCTGGTACATACATATGGTGTTTAGAAGTATCAAATAAACCCAAACAAATTATCATTTGAGGTGGAACTTTTAGTCGTGACCAAACTTGGCTAAACCCCAACATTTTGCAGTTCCTCTGATCATGTTGGCCCATAATGAACCATTCAAATTATTATTGCAGTGGGTTCAAACAGATCCACAGCCTTCCCTACTCCCACAGCTCGTGAAATGATTTTCACATTAAACAGGCTTCATTTTGGTTCAGAGAAACCTGGGATAATGAACCCTAGGAGAGAGGCTGAACTCCCTGACTGAGGTAAAATCACAAATATCTGCACATACCTGTGCGTTCGCCCACATACAAAGAGGTGTCATCATTTATGACAGAAGATAAAACCTGCTGAGAACTTCCAGACAGTCAGAGCTATCAGAAATAAAAGGAGTAAACAAACATATATTTCTACGTAGTAATAACGAGGTAATTGCATCCAGCACTGCTATGAGGCAGAAAGAGAACTTCCAGATAAAATTGTCGTGGAATCCATTCCACTTGTCACATAAACACTGCGCCGGGTTTGCTGGTAAGAAGGGGCTGATTAATGCTTCACCAAGATTTTCCTGCTTCTGCCTTCTGTGAATTGATTCTCAAGTGTAGGTCCAATAAAATCCCAGCCGATGTCACACACACGCCACAGAAATATTTCCAGTGCCATCATAAATCCCAGCAGTTTGGAACAGGGCACTCCCAGGGGTTTTGTTAACTCGGGGCCTTCCTCCACCACAGTTCAGGGGTTAAAGGGACCCACAAATATTAAAACAAGGTTGGAGATAAGCACAGAACTCAGAACATGTCTGAGAGCATTTCCACATTCTCCGAGCCTGGAACTTCTCCTGAAATGCTGCAGGCTCGAGTGTCTGGAGAAATCAATCCAGAATTCTGCAGTTTTGTTGCTACCGAAGCAGCCGCTATCCCTTCCCGCAGCATTCCCATTCCACGTGGAGCACACGGAGAAGGGGTCTGGAATTCCCTGGCCTGGCTCCCACTGCACCAACGTCACGGTGCCATCCCTCCTCTGGGAGACCCCCTGAGAGAACCAGGAATATGGGATCCAACGAGGGAAAAGCTCCCTGTAAGCAACGCTGCCAAATTCCTTGAGTTGGCATGAGAAAAGTGATGTTTTTTTCAAGAGAGTTTGGAGTAATTGAATAAAGTGACTCACAGGGCAACATTTCACTACTCCCAGAGAAATCTTTCCGTTAAATCTTTTGCTGTTTGGGCAAAATTGAAAATCTCCATTCTGGCACAAAACAGAGTCCTAAAAGCATCACAGGCCTTTTTGGGGGGTTTTATTTGCGTGTTTTGTTTTCGAACAAATGAACTCCGAAGCCGGATCTCATTCCTACCAAATCTTCCCACACAACTCCACTCACAATTGCCCTGGAATTTGCGTATCCAGGCACAGCTTATTCCGCTGGAATAATAATATCCAGAAAAGTGCTGTCATTTTTGGTGTAGACCCACTGTGGGGAACAGAACCACAGCCCTTAAAGACTCGATAGAGACACAAACCCCTTCATGGCTCCTTTGAAATCAAACTGTCCTGGAAGTCGAGACTTTGGAAAAAAAAAAAGGAAAGGAGGGAAATCTTTTCAAGAGTGATGTGAAAGGGAATAATTTCCCAATAAAAGATTTGCCTGAAAGAAAGCCTGGATTCAGGCTGGGCACTGGTTAACGGCAACACGTCTGACGAGAAATGAAAAATACAAGTTAAAAAATGGGATTTTCCCCATTCCAGAGGCAGCAGCGGGATGGGGGGGATTGAGCCTTGAGGCAGTTCCGCGGCAGCGCCGAGAGGGGGAACCCTCGCCCAGGCCGAGCGCCGGGGGCGGACGGGGGATAACGGGAATAACGGGGGGATGATGGGGATAACGGGAATAACGGGGGGGATGGTGGGGGGAGGGGGGGTAAGGGGAGTAAGGGGGGGGTGAGGGGGAGAGCGG
>WAAE01013760.1:113195-264190 GCA_013400495.1 Nicator chloris
GGGGATAACGGGAATAACAGGGGGATGATGGGGATAACAGGAATAACGGGGGGATAATGGGGATAACGGGGGATAACGGGAATAACGGGGGATAATGGGGATAACGGGAATAACGTGGGATAACAGGGATGACAGGAATAAAGGGGGGATAACGGGGGATAATGGGGGGATGACAGGGGGTACGGGGGATAACGGGAATAACGGGATTATGGGAATAACGGAGGATAAGGGGGGATGACAGGAATAAGGGGGGATAATGGGAATAACGGGGGATAATGGGAGTAACGGAGATAATGGGAATAACAACAGGAATAACGGAGGATAGCAGGGATAACGGGAATAACAGGGGATAACGGGAATAATGGGGGATAACGGGGTAGTGGGGGATAACGGGAATAACGGGGGATGATGGGGTTAACAGGGGATAATGGGAATAACGGGGGGAAAACCAGGGGTAACGGGGGATAAGGGGAATAATGGGGCAATAATGGGAAAACCAGGAATAACTGGAATAACGGGCTTAATGGGGGATAGTGGGAATAATGAGAATAACAGGGGTATAAGGGGGAATAACAGGAATAATGGGGGTTAACGGGGGAATAATGGGAATAATGGAGGGTAACGGGGAGGAAACGGGGGGTAATGGAAATAACGAGACATTACAGGAATGACAGGGTCCAGGAGGAGCGACACACACACGGGAGCAGGACAGGCAGGGTTAACATGGGAAATTCTGGGGAATTATGGGAATTATTCCATAGTTCAGTAATATTTGATGTTGTTCTATTTTGTGGAAAAGATGCTCCTTGTGTCCCTCATCCGTGGGAGTTCCCCATCCTGGACACAGCACTGAGACCTGCTTAGGTTGTCACAGCACAGGGATTAGGAAATTTCCTTTCTTTAGGAAAACTTTTGGTTAAGCCTGGAATGAAGCTCCTGTATCCTGAGGGGTTCCTCCAGGAATGCCAAAGGCCAGGCTGGTTCACTGCCCATGGGCCGGAGCAGCACTGGGACACAGGGACACTCCCAGGGGATGCTCTCCAGGGGATGCTCTTCCAAGAGTTTTCCCTCCTGAGGGGCTGGGGCAGGTGGGGATAGGGCCAAGAGGTGACACCAAAATGTCCCAGGCCCCCAGGACACCTCACCCTGCCCTTCCATTGGTCTCCCTTGATCTCTTCCCAAACAGCCATTAAGGAAACCTCCTCCTGGAGCAGGAATCCTCCACAAGGGCAGCTCAGACCCAACAAAACCGATTTCAAGCTGTGTTAAAAGACAATGAACTCTGAAGTATTCCTGAAGAAATGGGTGCAGTGGGCTGGAGGAGGGATAACCCCACAGCCTCCCCTAGCCCACGGGTCCAGCAACACCCTGCACTCAAACAGCAGCCAAAGTGAGACACCAGCTGAGGAAAGAGTGGAAGGAAGAGTCTGGAACCAGAAAAATACAAACAGACTGAGAGTTGAGACTTTTTGTTTGTTTACAGTCTTTTTTTTCCACTCCTTTTCAATTTGTAAAGTAACAAGGAAAAGCAAATGCAGCCCGAGCCCTCCTGCAGCCTGATGTATCTCAATGGACTGGATGGGCTTGGAGGCCTTTTCCAAAATAAATGATGTCATGATCTTCTGCCCCAGGTCTGCACATTCCCAGCTGGGAATGGTTTTCCAACCATTCCAGCTGTTTTGCCTGGCACAGCAATGCTCATCCTTCAGCAGCAGAAACCAACATTAAACTAGGGGTTCAGAAATCAGGAAATCAGACCTGGGCAAAGGGATGACGACTTAAATCTTTCTGACTCAAAGAAACCCAAAACTCAGAGGAGTCGCCCTGAATTCCTCCCACAGCCCCAAACCAACTTAACATTTAAAAAGTAACCCTCAGTTTTGAGTTCTGCACCTTTTATTTCCTTGTTTTACTATGAAACCAAGGGCACGAAAATATTCCTGAAATCCCTGCATAGATCAGGGTAGAGAAAAGTTGGGAAGCAGGAGAAGCATCCCTGAGCCAGCCCAGCCTCACACACAGCCACAGCCATCCCCTGCCCACCTGAACTTGCTGATGCTCAGGGGTTCTGCAGCTCTTAGCTGAGTAATTTACAACCAAACTGCAATTACTCTGCTCTCAATTAGTATTTTTCGTGGTTTTCAGTGACTCCACATGCAAACAGCCAAAGAAACGTGGGAAGAACCCCCCGTCCTGTGGTGGTTTTGTCAGCACAGCGTGTGCTTGTGCAAACACTTCCCCTTGAGACAGATGCTGGATTAACAATCCCAATCCCTCTGAAATCCGTGGGAAAACTCCTCCTTGCTCTGCTCGGGCCACAATTCCACACCTGAGTTTTTGGATCCAAATATAAGTCCTGTAGCTCCGTGTCCCTAATTCAGGTGCAGCAACATGGCTTGGTGGTTATTTAAAATTAAACTGCAGCTGTTTCTAGAGGACCAAGTGCTCTGAGTTGCCTTGCAAACGTGAAGATTTTTTAACTCCTCTCATCCAAAAATCAAACTCCTCTCATCGTCCAATTGAAACTTGGACATATTTGCTCGTAGGAGCACATTTTCCAGTTAAA
Organism: Nicator chloris; assembly: GCA_013400495.1. Taxonomy (NCBI): domain Eukaryota; kingdom Metazoa; phylum Chordata; class Aves; order Passeriformes; family Pycnonotidae; genus Nicator; species Nicator chloris. Next base: position 115,762 of record WAAE01013760.1, read on the forward strand.
AAATTCTAAAAACAAATGGTTCAGACATTTTTATAGGCATAAAAACTCAAGCCAAGTTGGTTAGTGGTTTCAGATGCTTTTTATTTGCAAATCAGAAAGGGCTTCATTTATAAATTGAAATTGTACTGGCTGCTAATCCTGAAGGCAGAGACTCAGCCCTTTGGCTCTGATTGGAGAAGGAGAAATAATGCATTTTAAAGGCAAATTATTTCGTTTGGACCAATGAGTGCTGTGGTTGGACAGGACATTTATTTTATAGCAAAACCGATAGAGGAAGTCCTCTAGATTGAGAGTTCCAATGTTTGAAGGGGACACTGCCCTCCACTGTGGACCTGCATCACAATCCTGCTCCCAAGTGTGAAACTTGGGAATTTTGGTGATAGCTCCTGCTCCTCTGAGGAGCACAGGCTCTTTACACAAGGTGCTGCACCACCACACTGCTGAGGAGCTCCCAGCCCACCCCGTTCAGAGAGACAATTGAGTTTCCCCTGTTTGCAAGCAGGATCTGGTGAACTGAGATGTTGAAGGTGCTCAAGCATCCCCACAAGTTTGTGCTGGGACACACTTGTCCCAAATCCCTGAGAGCACGGGCTGCCTCTCTCCAATTTCTACCCAAATTTCAGAAACTCTCCCCTTCCTGAAGCACAGTAGTAACTTTTTGATTACAGAATCACAGAATCACAGAATCACAGGATTACTGAGGTTGGAAAACACGTCCAAGTCCAATCTGTGACCAATCCCCACCTTGTCACCAGCCCAGAGCTCTGAGTGCCACATCCAGGAGTTCCTTAGACACCTCCAGGGATGGGGACTCCAAACCTCCCCTTCCAAAGCCTTGACCACCCTTTCTATGCAGAAATCCCTCCTGATGTCCAACCCGAACCTCTCCTGGCACAGCTTGAGGCTGTTTCCTCTCACCCTGTCACTAATTGCTGGGAGAAGAGAATAATTAGTTAAGATGGTTGTTCTTCTCATTGAGTAACATACTCAAGATTGGAGAGCTGTGAGCCTGCACCATAATTTAATATTGGAGCTTTGAAAATGGCCATGTTCTGGTGTCTTGTTTCTGGACAAGATGTACAAAGCAGGAAATGTTTTTTCAAGCCTTGTTCAGAAGGCAGGGATCAATACACCAGAGCTGGGTTATCTTTCCACACCTAAGGCAAGGCTGGACAGGAGTTTCTTCATTTCTTCCTGTCCTCATCCCTCATCCTGCTTCACTCAGTGCAAGACAAGTCTGCAACTCTTGCTGAGCTCAGCTCACCCAATTCTCATCCTGCAGAGTGAGAAAACCAGCGGCCACGACGGCAGCTTTGCACCCAGCTCCTCACACCCCTGAAAGGCTTCCCCAAAAACCACTGGAACACCTTCCCAGCCCCAGAACACCTTGTTTCTGTCCTCAGCACATCACACCTGCCTCACACAAAACAACGGGGAGAAGCTCCTCCAGCATCCCTGAGTACACTGTCAGAGCACCCAGGAAAATGCAGCATGGATTGGCACCTTGGAGGAAGTGCCAAGTAGCCAAGGGACAAAGAAAACAGGGCCTGTTTCAAGGAATTTGTAAGTCAGGAGTGATCACGACATAAAAGAAACAGGGGAGCACGAGGAGGGAAGAGCTGAGCCAGGTTTGCTGTTTGCTTCCCGAGCTCCTCACGTGCAGTTCCGTGGTTGGGGATCACACCTGAGGGATTCCCAGGGATCAAGGTGAACTCACAGCCCAAACAGAGATCAGAGAACATTCCAATGGCTGCAAGGACAAAGGTGGCACAAAACCAACAGCAGTGGGAAACGACAGGCAAAACTTAAACCACCTGTAGGAATGGCTTCACAGTTCCATGAAAAACGTACAAAACAATTTCTGATGGGTTCCCCAACCCAGCCCAGAACGAATCCTGAAATTAATCCCATTAATTCCCTGAAATAATTCCTGGCACTCTCTCTGGTCTGTGGCCTCTACAATCCAAACCCACCCTCTCTGGCCTTCTGTTAGTTTTTTTTCCCCTCCCTAATGGCAAGGAAAATCCCTGGTGCTGGGGGCTGCTGCCTCTCTGCTTCCCCGGCTGAGCTCTGGGCTCGTTATCGCGCCCGGGCAGCCCCTGCGCTGTCTCCTGCAATTGTTCCTGCTCAAGCCACTTTTTTCTTTTTTTTTGGAAGGGTGGTGGTGGTGTTTTGTAATTTATAGCAAAATAAGAAATGATTCCTTATAACAGAAACCGTGCTGTTGTTGCAGAGTCCTTATTTAGCTGCGTTTGAAGAGCTGAGGAAAAGCCGTTCCGTCGCTCGCCATCGAACCACGCAGCTTCTTCTTCCTGACACCTCCCACAGGCCACATATCAAGCCTGCACTTCCTACAAATGATAAGTGGCATTCATTGTGATCATTCACAGTTGTTTTGGGGGTTGGTGGGTGATAGGCTTCTCTCTCAGTCTGTCACCTCCTCCCCAAACTGTCTGCGGCTCCCCCGTGCCAGCCCTGCCGGCAGAACCAGGGGTTTCCTGCTCAGGGCACAGCACAAACACAAAGCTGGGCTCTTCCAAGCCCTCCCCACCACAGGCTCAGCCCCCAGGGATTAGGGACAGTCCCCTGCCCGACTCCTTGGAGATCCAGCTCAGTGTCTGGGAGCCACAGCTACCCCAGGGAGGTCACCAGGCATTGGGTGCACCCTCTGCACCAGCACTGCAAAGCCTCACCTGGCTTTTTAATACCTCAAAAATAAGTCCTGAAATTTCATTTCCAGGCTTGCAGAGGATTCCCTTTGCCATTCCAGGCCCTCCCAGAAACAGATGAGTTTTCAGCCACGCTCCTCCAGCACCAGGTGCCCTCTCCCTGCTCCCTCCTAGAAACAGATGAGTTTTCAGCCACGCTCCTCCAGCACCAGGTGCCCTCTCCCTGCTCCCTCCTAAGAACAGGCTGATGTTTCACTTGGCTTTTCTCCTCCTTTACTGGGAAAAAATCCCTGCTTGGGCCTCACATCTTTTGGACAATCCTGGGATCTGGCATCCCCCAGGAGGGGCTGACCTGGCTGTGTCAGAGCACAGAGCACCCCAGTGTTCCCTGTGGGAGTCCTGGACCTTGGGAACAAACCTGGGGAGCACTGTCCCTGTTCCTCCCCACATGGCCCAGCTGAACATACCTGTTCTTCCCAACTGCTTTGATCTGACCACTGTTACCCAAAAAACAACCAATTCTTGGGGGCCCCAGCCTCAGGCCACGTCAGGATCCCAGAATTGTGGTTTAACTGCTTCCATATCCCATGAAAGTGTGGATTTCAGTGTCCATACTCCAGAAGAAGAGCCTTAGGCACCTCAGCAGGACCAGCACCACCCAGTGCAGCCAATCCATGGGATGCATTCCCTCTCTCCCCAGTCCTCTCATAAAGTTGACCAGTAAAAGTTCCCAGAGTGGCCCACATGTTTTTAAAATAATTCCCAGTCCATGAGTAGCCACACTGGGAGAAAATGGTATTTTCAGGATTTAAAAGCAGCTTCTCTGAGAGTTTTACAGCTTATAACCACCCCCAAGGATGTTTTTAACATTCCAGTAAATAAGGGACTAAAGAAGAACTCTTGATTAAACAGAAGAAAACCTGAACTGTTTTAAATCCACAAAACCTGAACATTTTTTAAATCATTGAGAGTGCATTAATGGGCTTAGTGGTCTGTTAATGATTTTACTTTTATGCCGTTTTCTTAGGACCACACGTTTGTTCTCCACAGATATGGAAGTGCCAAGGAAACCTTAAAAACTGCTCAGGAGGTACTTTGTGTTCACTTCTGACTACGAGGGACGAGCACTTGAACAAGTTTGGAGTGTTTGCAGCCTCTTCAGTGTTTCAAAACCACCTCGGAGTCCTCAGCCCTGCACGGGAGGAAGTTCTTGGCCTGAAATCTGATGGGATTCGATTTATTTTTAAGGACATTTCAGATGTGAGCACTGCCCTGGTGGAAGCCTCTGCTGCCTGTTGCATTCGACAAAGCGTTTTGTGCCAAAATACAAAATCTATCCCTCCACAAATACCTGGGCAATGCTTTATCCTGGGGGCTCCTTCCCACACGTGCAGGGTTTGCTCCCTCCCAGCTGAGTGTCCTAAGCCACAGAACAAGCCATGAATCTCACAGGATTCTTGTAATGGCTTTTAAACCCTGCATTGTGGGCTGTTTATGGCGCAGTTGCATTTGCTTTAGAGATTTGTTTTAATGCTGTTGGTGTTATTTAGAGAGATATTAAATTCAAACAGCTTTATGGTTGCTAATAAACATCTATTACCATTACAGACATTCTGATATAAAAGCCTCATACAGGTGCTTTCTCTCAACTATGCAGATTTGATTGATTAGGCCACAGTAGTTTATTTTACACTTCAGTGGTCACTAAATCTATCATTAGGATTAAAAATTGCAGTTTGTGCAGTCTGGGAATAACTACACATTTAAGCTGTAAAATAAAAGTCACTTTACCAAAATTCAGGGGAAAGGGGAGGAGAGTGGGGGGGACACACCACACAGAGCGGGTTAAAAGAAAAACAGTTTTGCAACACCTTATTCAGTTCTTCAGAAGATGAATTTCATAGAATCACAGACGGGTTTGGGTCGGAAGGGACCTTAAAGATCGTCTTGTTCCAACCCTCTGCCATGGGCAGGGACACCTTCCACTATCCCAGGTTGTTTCAAGCCCCATCCAACTTGGCCTTGGACACTTCCAGGGATCCAGGGGCAACCACAGCTTCTCTGGGCACCCTGTGCCAGGGCCTGCCCACCCTCCCAGGGAAGGATTTTTTCCATATTTCCATATATCCACCCTGAACTTTCCCTCCGTGAATGTGAAACCATTCCCCTTTGTCCTGTCACTCCAGGCCCTTCCAAAAACTCCATCTCCATCTTTCTGCTCGGCTCCTTCAGGAACTGGACGGCCACCTTTAGGTCACCTCAAACCCTCTCTTGTCCNCCTGTCACTCCAGGCCCTTGTAAAAACTCCATCTCCATCTTTCTGCTCAGCTCCTTCAGGAACTGGACGGCCACCTTTAGGTCACCTCAAACCCTCTCTTGTCCATGCTGAGCATTCCCGACTCCCTCAGCCCTTCCCCGTGGGAGATGCTCTCCATCCTCCCCACAAACGCAGCCCCCGGAAAGTCCTGGGCTGTGATGAAGACGATCCTGCTCCATCCGTATTTTGGACAGCAGCGATCCCCATCCCCTCGGGGCGCAGCAAAACCCTCCAGCCTTCCCCGTGGAGCAGTCCCACGGCGTTTTGCCCCCCGGAGCCGCGCTCCGAGGAGCGGCTTGGCCGGCTCCAGGCGTGACATTTGCGCTCCCAACGGCGCCTGCAGCGCGGTCTCATTTGTTCCTGTCTCCTGCACGAGTGTAGCACGGTGCCCACCGGCCCCGGGTCCATCCCCCCGTAGCTCCCTGCAAGCCCAGGCTGCCGAGCCGTGCTCCGACAGTGACCACCTGGGAGCAGCTTGATAAATGGGCAGTTTATAATGCTGTCATGCCAGCTTTGTCCTGGGGGAAATGTGTGTCTCTCTCAAAACAGCTTATTACCAACCTGTGGCTGGGGCCATGATCAATCACGCTGATCAGATATGGCAAACATGGTAACTGATATAAAGAAGATTTCTCGCTACACAGTTTGAGGTTAACGTGACAAATGATGGAGTGAGAAAGAATAACTTAGAGGGAGAAGGCAACCCATTAAAGGCTGAACTTGGAAGTGGTTTGGGGAAGCAGAGTTAACGACACGTCCTTGTGGCATGAATTCCCTGCTCATTGAGGTAAGCCTGAATACATTCCCTCGCAAATTCCTTGTATAATCCAGAAGAAATGAATTTTTAAACACGCAGTCTGATTGTAAAGGGAAATTTGACCCCCCTACACCCATCCTCAGTACTCGGATGTGATGGTACAGGAAATGCAAGATTCCAGGTGAAAAGCCCAGGGCGGATATATGCCATATCTTGCCAAAATCCCAAAATATTTTGAGGGATTCTATTGTCAGCCAGAGCAGAGCTATCTGAGAATGATGCTCTTCCCAGAACTCAATCTATTTGCTTTCAAAATCATGGAGGAAGAACAGTGGAACCCTGGGCATGCACAACCCACCCATGACAATTCCCTAAAGCATGCCCATAAAACACACCCTGTAAAACAAGACCCAAGGACGTCTCCATTTGGTCCCTTTTACACTCCCAGGATTTCTCTGAATGCTCTGAGCATTAAAACCCTTTTATAATTCAGTTCTGAGCCCAAATCTGGGAGAAGTGGACGCCAAATCTGTCCCGTTATCCTTTTGGTCTGGAGTGGGATCAACACACGGAGCTGCGGCTCTTGGAGACCCTCTGGCAAACATCTGATATTATTCACTTGACTGAGTTTGTGAAAATGAAGCCTTATTTGCTGGCAAAATTAATGGGAAAAGAGTCTTCAATGAGACAATAATTTATGGCTTCCACCCGACAGGGAAACTCGTCCGACTCAATTCCTCACAGGAAAGGCAGATATTTTGGGGGGAAAGTGTGGATTTCTTTCTAGAAACACGGTCTGTCATTTCAAAATCAGGTTCTTAGCTGGGTATTTTTTATTTTATGAAACCCTTCCAGAATTGATGAAGGTTGGAATAAATGGCCCTTTGTTCCCCTTCCCGTACCAGTGCATTTAATGACAGTGAAATAAAATTCTGCTCCGTGGCTGCCCGCCAGAGATCCTGTGATACCACCAACTCACAACATATTTCAAATTTTGTGCTACACTGAAAATCGAGACGCATTCGGATAGGTTTGGGGCTGCACACATCCAGCATTATCTCCCGTTAGTGCAGGGAAAAGTGAGAGCTGCAAATCGTATCCCTCTCCCCGAGACTGCCATCTCCGATCCGGCCGTAAACACCAACTCTCCGCCTTTCAAACGCAGCAAACCGCCACCAGAAAAGCCAGAAATGCATCAGACAATAAAAAGAGGGATAATGGCCACCAAACTCCACTCTTCTCCCCCCCCTCTTTTCTGAACAGATAGGTTTTAGACTCTATAATAATCACGCAGCTAAGATACAAGGTCTCTTGTTGGCAATAACCTACATGACATGACTTAGAAGGCAGGTGTTACTGTAATTAGCTATTGTTTGACTATCAAAAGTCAGAGCTGATTAAAGCCACTAAGTACAAGTGCACTATTTTATTTCAAAGAATATTATGAACTGCATGCTGGGACTCTTTCACTGTGGCCCTACCTTCCGGAGTCTGCTAAGAGCCCATGCCAGCAGTAATCAAAACTAAAATCTGCATAAACCTTCAGGGTTTTAATTCAAGCAGAGCCCTTTCATTAGAAATATGTTACTTTATGAAATCTGGTCGCCAGCAAGGGGAGAAAAATGTGACTTCTTAAGAAAAGTGAATGGCATCTCTTTAGTGATTAACCCAAGATTAATGGAGGCTCCTACTGCTCGGCCTAAGTCCATTTTATTGCTAATTCATTTAGGTACTATTTCAGATGTACTTGATGAAAGTCACCTGCTAAGAAGTCATGTTTTGGCAAGCAAGGATAGCCATTATGGTCAAATCCCAAATAGAATTTTTATTAAAGAAGCTTTGAAAAGTGTCTTGTATTAGTCTTTCACAGACATACCATTTAATGTGCTCAATTAGTTAAAAATTTGGGGCCCAAGTCACTAATCAAACATTCATAATGCTTTTTTCTGTAATATTTTTTCAGTCCACATGCGTCTCTTAATGTCCCAGGTAGGATGAACACGGCACTGAACAGGGACATTTATATTCAGACAAAAGCAGCAGTGCTGAGACTCACCAAGAAGTGGGTGGGATTTGGGTAAGTGCTCGGTGGGATCCCTGAAATGTTGGCTTGGCAGAGCATCTCTTTGTTCCCCGGGATGCTGTGGGGAGTGGGGCCTTATGCAAATCACACGTTCCTCAAACTGTACCTAATCATCCAGCTCTGGCTTGTGTGCACGTTTGGAGCGTGAGGTTGGATCCCTTAAACACAAATCATTTTGCTTTTCGACTTCTCCGCAGTTTGTTCTTTTGACAAATGACAGTTCAGGGGATTTTGTGATTACAGAGCCTGGAGCCCTGGCCCTGTGTGCACCCTGAGATCTTTTCTACCCAGACAAAGCACCTCCATAGCCCATCCAAAACTCCTCCCCATTTTGGGCAAGATTTAGCCTGATCCACGGGCAATTCCATGAGCATGGACATCCCTGTTAGGGGTTTCTACCCTTCCCAAGACACTGAGCAACCCATGATGCTCCATCAGACACTGATGGTTTGAGCTTTGCTTCCCTGCACTGAGCAGGGAAATCCTGACAGCCAGCCCAGGAACGCTCTGCAGAGATAAAAACCCTATTGCAGAGGTAGGTCTGGACATCACAGAGCTTTAATTGTGCCCTTCTCTTTCAAAAATGGAAAAAAACCCCAAAGGTGGTGCTGGGGAAATGATCCCAGGTGAGGAAGATGCCTGGATGCTGCTGCTCTGCTCAGCCCCTCACCTGCCAGGCACCCAAACCCTGCACTGGTGAATTGCTGATAACATTACTGATAACCATCACTCATCTCAGTGCTCACACTGCTTTGGGTGCTCGTGTACAAAGCCAGAGCCTGAGAACCCCCCTTCACAACCTGCTCGGCTTTGTACCTGCCAAGGATGAGACAGTTTTGGTGAGACAATGTTGCAAATCAATCAAAAAATTTCTGCTTTGGATATTCTGGCTTGTTTGGAGCTCTCTCCATGCTGAGGGTGATGATTGACTTTGTGACCCAACAGCACACACAACCCAAACTCTGCTCTTCTGAGGGAAACACTCTGGTTCCTAAATTATTATTATTTTTTAATTTGTTAATGGCTGATCCAGTTTCCAAAATCCTGACTGGAGCTGTCAGGATTAGCGAGAGCCAGAAAACCAGGGGTGCATGTGCAGGGTGTCCCAAAACAGGCAAACAGCTCCCTGATGGGTGTCTCTGTCAAGGGGAGCAAAGTTTCCAATGCTCCTGTGGCAAAATTCAGAATTATCAGGAATGGCAACACATCCTGTGGTGGAATTCTGCTCCTGGGAGACTCCACAGAACCCAGCCTGGACTAAAAGCCCTTGGCTGGGAGAAGGTGACAGTAATGGGTGTGATAACAAAGTTATCCTAATCTGTCCCTCTTGTGTACTGGGGCACTCACACATGCAAATCTTGTCTTGTTCCACCGTGTTTGTTCACCTCCAGAGTCCTTGGGTGATTCAAATCTGTGTCTTACTATCCTATAATACCCTTGTCTAACAGTTCTTTTTAAATGCATGTGTTAATTATCTTGCCACCGCTGTAATTTCTCCCTGTAGTCCATTAATTAAGAGGTCACAATCTAAGAGCATGTTTACCCAATAAGCTTTCTTTTTTAATTATCCTAATTGCTTGGATACTGACAAAGACTCCATCCCTCCCCTTCCTCTGAGTGGATTAGAAAACGACGTTTCAAAGCCCCGCACAATGATGGGTCTGTAAAACACACACATATTTATATCTGTTTTTATAACTCCGTGATGATCAAACATCAAAGGTCAACAAGACACCAGGCGCTGCATCTGCGTGGCTGTATAAAATGTAGAGACAAACTGCCCTCCCTTAATTGATCCATTAGCCTGGAATGTTCTATTGGTCAGGAAAAATACAAGCAAAATCTTCAGAATAGGAACGAGATGGTTGTTCACAGCTTGGTGTGTCCTGGAGACCACCAGAGCCTCCTATCTCAGCCTGCTCCTGCAGGGATGGCTTTGGATAAAAGCAGGCAGAAATAGAAATAAATAAGGAGAAAGGCACTCAGCTTTCACTGCAGCCAAGATCAGTTTTATTCTCCCAGTTCCCAATATTCCCTTCCCATGGGTCACATCTCGGCAAGCTGGTCCCAATACCTGCTTTACAGACTTTGCAGAACTCAACAGACAAAAAAAATTTAAACTCTTCCTTTCATCACGTTTTTAAAAGGGAAAAACAGCTGTTTGAGTTCCAGATAGGATTTTAACACAACAATTACCAGAAATCATGTCCAGAAAAATTACTACTGTGACAGAATGTGAAACAACATTTGATACGTCAAGTAAAGTGATTTTTTTTTTGTTTTAATAAAGCCAATGTCTCATTCAGACCAGTCATCTCAGGAACTATATAACAGAAGTATAATTACTTAGAAATTGCTTAGGTAAGCGTGATTGATGCATGGTAAATAGATGTTTCCAGCACTTATTGTTTCTTCCTGATGGATTAGGAAGAGTTGTTTAACAGTTCATTTGACCAGTCTCTCCTGGTGTTTCTCGAGTCTGGCTGTGCCAGTCAGCACCAGCAGTTCCTGGTAGTTTAAGTCTCTTTAATAAAGATTAAGATGTCAGAGGTCCTGCATTGCACAAAATCCCGATTTTATTAACTTCTCATTATCAGCTGAAATATGAAGTGCATTTCTTTTCATCTGGAGAGCAGCACTTTCTCAAGGGAAAGGACAGATACATCAGACACATTTAGGGTGGTTTACAGTGGGTTTGCCCCAACCTTGGCTGATGCTGGGGAGCTTTTTCTCACCCAAGATCATCCCATACGTGGATGTTTCTCCCCAGAAAGTGTTTGGATACCACGGCTGTGGACAGGTTGCTGGGCTGGGAGCGGGGCTGAGCACTCACACTCCAGCACTCCAGTCAATACCACTTCCATGAAAGAGCAGAAAAAGTGCTGGGCAGGAAGACTGAAACCTCAAAAGTCAGGACTCGGCCAACATTTCCCTCCTCACACCCAGCAGATCCTGAGGAGCAACAGCAGCAAGACCACACAGAACTCGTTGAAAGAGATCCCAGAGGTGTCCAAAGTGCACCCTGAGCAGCAGGCAGATCAATTCTGATGCCATCAGGGTGAACTTAGGCAGCACCTGATAAAGTGAAACTGCAGCAGCCCCGTGCAGCTCCCGGATGTGTCACTTGGGAAAGGCTCCTCTTCAACCCCGTGTGTTTTATCACCGCCCTCACCCCAAACCCTGCGGGTCACTGCTGCACCGACAGCCGCTGCAGCAGGATCACACTCCCAGCCATGCTCTCTGGGGATTTCTGCAAGCTGACAAATTGATGCGTTTTGCATATTTTAAAAGCGAGTCTTTGTCGAACTTCCCGTTTTGCGGGCTGCGGATGGCAGGGAGCGCAGAGCTGCCTCTGTGTGTGTTTGAACAGGCTGGCTCTTGCTGGGAAGCTCTCCACGGAAAGAGTTAAGAGGGAAAAACAGTGGTTGTGGTGTAACCCCGGGCCTGCAGCACGGGGTCCCAGCCCCAGCAGCCTCCCGGGAGGGTTAAGCTCTATTACTTCTGGTCCCTGACACTGCTAATGGCACTCTCTAACTAATTGCATTTCTATACCTCCACATACGGCCGGGCAACAAATAAGCCCTTTAATCAAACAGCTTCATCTACTTCCAATTAATTCCATTTCTGTGCCTTTTTAAAAGCACAGGAACCTACAAAGATAGAGATGATGGAGCGCGTTCCGTGCCTGGCTGCCGACAACTGCTCTGCTCAAGACGTGTCCCCACCTCACACCTTCTGTGTCCCACCTTCCTGAGCCCGGCTGCGTTAGGTTTTTGCCTTTTCTGCAGTTTGTTCTTTTGCTAGATGAGAGTTTAGGGGACGTCGTGATTTGAGAGCCCGCAGCCCTGGCCCTGTGTGCACCCTGAGATCTTTTCTACCCACACAAAGCGCCTCCACCAAAGTGGCTGCGTGGAATCATCTGTGATTCCCTCAGCGAGTTGCTTTCGCGTTGGCCACCGGGTTTAATCACTTTTTGTTCCATCAGGACCAGCGCTGGCCTTGCCCTGCCGGCGCTGAGGGACGACTGTGGCATCAGCTGAGCAAACACAGGGGGGTGTTTGCACACCCAGACCCAAGGCAAAGCCTTCAATTCGAGGGCCACCAGCTTTGAAGGAAATGCTGATTCCTCCCCGACATTTACTTTGATAAAACAGGTCGATGTAGCAGGAAAAACAACAACAACAACAAAAATCCTCCCCTCTGGGTCTTTAGGAAAGAGAAGCACATGTGCCTGGAGCTGCCTGTTGCAAAGGTATGTATGTACAAAAGGCACGATAAGTGGGTGCTGAGCAGCGAGGAGTGGCAATTATCAGCTGCACATATCATCAGAGTCTCTCAGCTTTTCAATGGCACGGAGCTCCCCACGCCGTGTTTGCCGGGCCAGGTAAAAGGGGACTCTTAATACTGTGCAAATATGACTTACCAAAGGACTTTGCTTTCTCACCTATTCTCGGGCTTTTCAAATCAACATTATTAATTGGTGGCTTATCGGTAAGTGCTGTCTGGCAGTTAAAGGATGTTTCCACCCAGTGCAACGATACATAGAAACTCAGCAATGTCAGCCACAAGGACAAAGAACTGCCATGTTGAAACAGAAAAATGCTTTGACACCTTCAGTCGTCTTTATAAAAGCACTGAGCATTCCAGCATTCACTCGCAGCTGTTATTCCATAATCTATCATCCTTGTTTTAACTTAATATATTCATTCAGAACTCTGGCTTACAGTTGCAACTATTAGGACTTCTACTCTTTCTTTTTCTTTCTTTCTTTCTTTCTTTCTTTCTTTCTTTCTTTCTTTCTTTCTTTCTTTCTTTCTTTCTTTCTTTCTTTCTTTCTTTCTTTCTTTCTTTCTTTCTTTCTTTCTTTCTCTCTTTCTCTCTTTCTCTCTTTCTCTCTTTCTCTCTTTCTCTCTTTCTTCCTCTCTTTCTTTCTCTCTTTCTTTCTCTCTTTCTCTCTCTTTCTCTCTCTCTTTCTCTCTCTCTTTCTCTCTTTCTCTCTTTCTCTCTTTCTCTCTTTCTTTCTCTCTTTCTCTCTTTCTTTCTCTCTTTCTTTCTTTCTCTCTTTCTTTCTCTCTTTCTTTCTTTCTCTCTCTTTCTCTCTTTCTCTCTTTCTCATTCTCTCTCTCTTTCTCGCTCTCCCTCTTTCTCTTTTTCTTTCACTCTCTTTCTCTTTTTTTCTCTCTCTTCATCCCTTTCTCTCTTTCTCCCTTTCTCCCTTTCCTTCCTTTCCCTCCTTTTCCTCTGCTTGAAATTTATCCAGGTGTGTATAACCACACGTTTTAGAATCTGGATCAACTGGTTTCCATGCTGGATAACTCAGCTACGTGGGACTTCAGGACTTTCAGCCCCTCAGATCACCTTGCTCTCCACCTGCCAGCTCTCCTGAGCACCAAACCCACTTGAAAACGGAGAAAAATGTTCGGCTGATAAGGAAAGCCGAACACAAAGAGCGCGACACTTCCCAGGCACCATTAAAAGGAGGCAAAAAGAGCCCAAAAGGAGAAGAAAAGCTTTCAGTGCCCCCAGCTCGCGTTTTCCCCGTGTGCTCGGGGCCACACGTGCGGGATGAAAGGACAGCCGGGCTCCTGCCTCCCTCCCTGCCCGGCTGTGCCCCCGATGAACAAGATAAACCTGCAGCACGGTGAAAACCCGTGTGGCCGGGAGGGAGCCGGGGGAGCGATCCCCTCATTCTGATGCAGGATCGCGGAGATGCCGGCCGGCCGGGCGGGTGTTTGTCTGAACCTCCCAAGAGCCTGCAGGGGCCGGTGTTTTATCTCCTCCCCAGAGAGCCCGCTCCGGCGCTCAGCTATTCCAGGGGCTCGTTTTTCTCAGCATCCAACCCAAACCTTTCTTGCTACAGGGCTGGTTCCTCCTGGCCCCGTTCTGACGGGTTTGTGACACAGACGAGCCAGCCTTAACGCAGAACATGAATTTCAGCTGCTTGTTTTACAGCATGACATCTGCTAATCTTAGAGAAATCTTCCTGTGCAAGCACAAAATCATATCAAATTCATTTATTTAAAGGGTTTCTGTGCCTCTGAAAGAGGGTTTCCCTCGGCCACCACGCTGGCTTTGCAGTTACACAGCAGCAGACCTCTGAACTGAGATGCTCGGCAGCTTTTTTCTTCTTCTTTTCCTTTATTTTTTTTTAAAGGAAGTGGTTATTCATTGATATTTAAAGAAAAAACAAACGAATATTTGACGTGCCGTGTTAGCATGAAAGGGGGGAGCCCTGTGCAAGCACAGAAAGCACAGGTGAGCTATTTTATGGCAGTGAAAACAACCTGGGGGGGAAATGGGGCTACCACAAAGGTAAATCCTGGCTGTGTAAATACAGAGAGGTTTGGCTGCTCTCAAATGCGAGAGAGAGGCACCAAACACACGGCTTTATAAATCAGAGTTTGACATCTTTAAGCATCACAGAACAAGAGCACAAAAAGCACAAGACTGAGGGAGGAGCAGAGATACAGGAGGTCAGGGAGATCAGAGAGTTTCTGTCCTTCCAAAGAGAGTCCAGCAGGTTTTCTGACTGATACTAAATATTAATTTAACCACAGAGCTGAGAGATGTAGCTGGAAAATCCCCTCTCCCTCTTTAAAGCCTAAAATCTGCTCATTATGCCAATCAATTTGTGGTTGTGCTTTGTGGAGACCCAATCCATGTAGATATATTAAAAAAAAATCCTTTTTCTTGAATTCTACTCCTCCTCAAGAAGCAAAACAGACTGAAAGCCTTGTCCAGCTCTAAAGGATTTCTGAAATTTCAGAGAAAAAGCAAAACTCCATTGGTTTCTTTTCTCATAATTTATGTGCATAAGCTTCCAACTCTTCCAGGCTTTCCCTGGCACTACAAACAGAACAGAGAAAATACGACAAGAAAATCCTTGGGTATTGCCACAATCAATTCCTTGGGTATTTCCAGCCCAGTTAGTTTGAGGAATTAGAAGAAATCTATGAAAGGAAAAGAAAAAATAGTCATGTGCAAGGTTTTTATGGAAGTTTTTCAGACCAAAGGGATTCTGATGGATTTCAGAGATTCATCCAAACTCCAGAGCGAGTTTCCAAACCAAACATGGCTGCAACATCCATCAGCTGCTCGTTTGCCAACCTTGCTATCATGGAGCAAGAAGGCCCATTTAAAATCATCTCAGAATATTCTGCTTTCATGGCTATTTTGCTCTGTAACACTTTGAAGTCGCCAGGACACAACAATCCATGTTGCAAATGGTTGAAGCCTTGCTCTGGGCCCAGCAGTAATGTGGACATACACCAGGATTAAATGATAAATCTCATTTTTCTGACTTCATTACTCTGAGCAAATCGTGCTATCAGGATAATAATAATTAAAATGTCCACCACTGATCATTATGGCTTTCTTTTTCTTGGAATTAAATACTTTAAATAGCAAAATGGATCATTAGGCTGTGTGAACAGTAGCAGGACATGAATTGAAGTGTTTTGTCTAAAGCCAACGCAGCTCCTGGATGAGGATGGGATTTGCTGGGTGGGTGAATATCTCTGATAGAGCACAGCCTTGGAAAAAGGAGCGTGATTTAAATCCCACCTTTCCTACTCCAGGAGTGCCCAGTTTGTACTCGTTTTCAGCAGGGGATGCTCTGGGATCTGCAGGAAAGGCCATCAGAGCAAAGAGCAAAGGAGCATATGGTGAGCAGCAGACCTGGAATGGAGGGTGGGACACTCTTCCAACCCCAAGTTTTTATTGGCAAAAGGACTGGCAAATACAAGCTGCCAGGAATGAATTGCTGTTGGAACTCAGAGGACATGTTCGAGTCATCAGCAGACACAAAGCCTGAGAGGAAGGATCTTACTCAGGGACAGCACAACCTCCTCAGGGAAAACTGCACATCCTTCCTGCTTGGCATTGTAGGAAACCAGGAAAATAACCCTCCAGGGTTCCTCTGTTCCCAACAGGAATTTAGGGGGAAAAGAGACACCCAGCCAGAAAAAAGGGATGAGGTCAGTGTGAGGGGCATCCCAAGCCCAGATTGAGCTGAGTGTCCAGCTGGGGGTGTTCTCCTGTGGATGGATTTACAAGGCACAGAACTTTTCTAGGATTCACCTTTTTTAAGATTCCCGTGAAAAGGAAAGTGGTTAATCTCCATTTCATGGCAGCAGGAGCTGAGCAAGAGACTGCTTGGATTTGCCAAGATAACCAGGAGGAAAGTCCAGCTTATTTCTGGGCAGCACTACAGAAAGAGGGGAAAAAACTGAACCAGGTATTCAGGGAAGAGATGAACAATGCAAGTCAAGACTTTCCTGGTTTTACATATAAATATAAATAATTGCAAGGGCAAACATTGAAAAAAAGAAAATGCCTCTGGACTCATTTTTACATTGAATATTCCAGGAAAGAAGAATTTAACACTGTCCTAAAAACTACCCCAGGCAGCAGCACTGATACAACTTTGCAGAGTTTTCCCAGACTTTCTGTGAGGAAGAACCAACATTCTGGGGCAGACGAGCAGAAGCTTAAGACTGAAATTCCAGTGGAAACTCAGAGAAGCAGTTCCTTTAGGAGCTGCCATTTATTCTTCTGGAACAGAAGGAATTATTGCACCGAGCAGGGGCTAAGATGTCCTGACAGCACCAGTGCAGAGCTATCTCTGCAGCAGTTATTAATGAGCTGGAAAAATGCTGGGTAGCAAATTCACCTCCCCTCCCCAAGGCCAGAATTCATGGCAACAAATCCCTAAAATAATCAGCTAACTCCTGAAGATTAGGAGAGGGGATGCCTCCAGATGACAGAAGATTTCTTAATTTCAGTTACTTATAAAGTCACATTTAGCAGGAGGAAAACTTCCTCTGAAGTTTATAAATTAGTTTCTAATCTATTCCACAGCTTTCAGTATTTCTAGTCTATATTCTGTGTTACAGTCTAAAATAAGGAGGGGAAAAAAGTAATAAAAAATGAATTACTTGGGTTAGCCAAGAAAGGATTTAAGCACTTAATTTAGATTTCTTCTGCTGTTACTATTATTATTATTATATCTATATTTTTAGTATATATTTATATACATGTTTACAGAGCATTGACATTTCCAGAGGGAAGACACCATTGAACATCACAGAGGAGCTGACTTCTGGCAATTACTTTTCTTTATTTTTCTCCCTTAACTGTCCTGTGAAAAATAAACTTGGTTGGGTTGGGTTTTTTGTCCAAAACATGTATTTTATCATCTCAGAAATCTTATAGAATCTAAAATCAAAACACATCAAAATGTATTGTGGTCCTGCAATGTGGGAGAACAGCCCCATCTTCCCTGCTCTGCAGAACCTTGATGTATTTCTAGAACAAAATATGAAAAAAATACTCAAACCAAAAAGCTTTTTTTTTTTTTGGTTTTGTTATGTATATTTATATTTAATTATTGTTAACTGGCACCCCGTTCTCTGCGTTCTGGCTTTCATTTTTTCAGCAGCACCATTGGGGCTGAACCCAACTTCAAGTCACTCTGGTGGTTACTCTCACCCACACTCCTCTTTCCTCCCTCCCCAGCTGCTGTCCAGGTTTTCCTGTTTATCCAGGGAGCTCCAAGAGGCTCCTACCTGACCCAAATTCTGCTTCCAGTGGGATTAACCCAATCCTGCACACCCCTCAGGATCCCAGGGGACATTCATGGAACCGTCTGGCTTCTCTAAGGCATGGAACCACACAATAAAACCCAACTCCAGCTTCCCCACGGGAACGGGAGCTGTCCTGGGAGTGATGCCCCCTCCCACACCGTGGAATATTCCCTGTTCCACATAAAAATCTGGAGCTGGCACGGGGCAGGTCCCTCCTCTGCTGCTGTATCAGCTCCCACCCCATCCCAGAGGTGGTTCTGAACCAGACCTGATTCCAGAACCTGATTCCAGCAGAACCCTGGTGGCACACTCGGCTCAGCATCCGAGGAGGAATTGCAGAGCAGAGGGAGGGGAGGGGGCAGTGTGTGTATGTGTGTTACCTTCCAAGTTACCACACAGCCCCCAAATCCCACGGGCTACCATTCCAAAATTTGTGATGTTTTGTCTACTCCGGTGATTTAAGGTTTGTCAGAAAATGTCAGAAAGGCCACGGGGCCAAGGGCTTCCTGATGACTGAGGATTTTCTTTCACATGACCTTCCTGAAGTTGATTTTGGGCTCCAGACAGTGCTGCCTTCAGCTCTGACAGGGGCCGGCTGGCAGCAGATTCATGGGGATCTCTGGGGCATTCTGGCATTTTCAAACTGAGCCGGGGCTGTAATGCCTCCTAATCATCCAGAATATTGTTTCACTGGCGGGATGGAAATGCCAGCCCCTCGCTTTGGTTAGCAGGGAAAAGGAGCCTGTGCTCCTGATGCAAACAATTAAAAATTGTTTATTATAATATTTTATCCGCATGTGAGCGGATAAACACCAACGTCGAGTGTTGGCATTTCATGTATGACAGTGCACGTGGCTTCTAGCAGGGGAGCACTGAAATGAATTTTGTAGGCACGGAGAGAAAAGGAGGATTGGGAGAGAAGTGTTGAAACTGTTAATTTGTGTTCAAACTCTTGTGTTGAAACTGTTAACTTGTGTTCAAACTCTTGTGTAGAAACTTAATTTGTGTTCAAACTCCTGTGTTGAAACTGTTAATTTGTGTTGAAACTGTTAAATGTGTGTTTGTGAGCGTTCCCCACAAACCCCAAGCAAAGGGAGCAGGGACCAGCACGTGAAGGTTTCACATTATTTAGGAAACTTAGTTGTAAAAAAGTTTATGAATCTTGAATTTGCACGTGTTATTAGCATGACTGATTGCTCAGCCAAAATGTCTAAACGAGTCTCCTTTGAATTCCATGAGAATCATGGAATGGGTTGGGTTGGACCTTAAAGCTCATCCAGTGCCACCATGGCAGGGACAATTTCCACTGTCCCAGGGTGCTCCCAGCCCCTCCAGCCTGGCCTTGGGCACTTCCAGAGATCCAAGGACAGCCACAGCTTCTCTGGGCACCCTGTGCCAGGGCCTGCCCACCCTCACAGGGAAGGATTCTAAATCATTTATTTTGCCAAGGGAGAAGCCACCTGCCTTCTCACCTCCCCAGAAATGCAGTTTCTAGCTCAAACCCAGCCCAAAGTCTGTGTGTCTATGCTTGAAATGCATCAAGAAGACAAGGTGACCTCCCCTAAATCCGCCTGGAGTTCAGGGACGCTTTTATCTGAGGGGATGCTGCTCACTGCAGCCGTGTGCCACCTGAGCCATGTGTGTGAGCAGCTCAGCAGCACATTTTGGACACCTCCTCAGCCCCAGCAACGCAGGGAAATCAGACACAGGTTATAAATCAGTGCTGGAGAACAGCTCGACATCGCAGCTCTGGGGGGACCGGAGGGAGGAGGAGAAGAACCAACTCAACCCACAAAAATATCTTATTTAGAACTGCGTGTGGTGCTCACACCATATCCAAAATCCACATTATTTGCCAGAGAGAAATGGGAAATTGGCATTAGCCACTCCATAGCCTGCAGCTGTGGGAGCCCTGGGACAGCCACTGTTCCACCTTGTGCCGTGCGTGTGCCTGGGGCTGCCTCAGCATTCTGCAGATCTGGAGAGAGCAAACTTAACCACTGCAAGTCCTCTTAACTTGGCCTGATTTATGGGCTCAAAAGCCCCCGAGATCTCTTCACGGAGCCATTTCTCATACCCACACTCACTAAACAACCCAGCCCAAACATCTGTATCACAGGAATCCAACATACAATGTTATTCCTGCAAAATAATTTAACCATCACTTTCTTTGCCGACTTTTCCGTGCCAGCCTTACACCTTTTTTTTTACTTTACATGCTTCATTTCAGCAAAATCAAGGATGCAAACTTCTAAGAAGTACTTAGTTTCCATGGAAACCTAAGCTGACCGCAACATTATTGTTCTCAAGAGGGAACTGACTTTACTATATGTTCATTCACTGAATTAATGGACTCCTGGTTCTTTTATTAGCAGCTCTCTAACAATAGAAAGAGAGAAATGTTATAAAAAAGACTCTCAGACAACTGTCCACTCTTTTGTCCAGGGCTTATTGGAATGACGCAAGTCTATTCAGGAAAAGCTTATAAAAATCAACTCAAAGCTGCCTCTGTTTGTGGCTGCTAAATATACCTTTATTTCATAAAGATACAACCTATAAAACAAGCAAATTAAAGCTCTTTCTGAAATAGTAACTGTGAAGCTGCAGCCCTGGAGCAACGGGGCTTTAGCTCCCAAATCTGGGATTGTTCCCCCCCTCCCACGGGGTTGTGGAGCATCTTTAACCCCCAAATTCTGTGTAAATTCTCAGCCAGGATGAGGATTGTGCACAAACTGGAGGGGTGTGATTCTTCAATACGCAGAAAAGTAAAGAAAACTCACTGAAACCTGTGGGCTTAAATCTTGACTGAGAGTTTTAGAACACCTTCCACGAGCTGGGGATAACAGAACCCTGTTAAAAGCTCAGAAATGCACGTGCAATTCGAGCTGCAAAGGCAGCAGCTTGGAGCAGGCCAAGTTCAAATCTGCAATTTGCAGAACACCTTCCACAACCTGGGGATAACACATCCCATTAAAAGCATGGAATTTCGTGTGCAATTCATGCTGCAGCAACTGTGAGCAGGCCAAGTTCAAATCTGCAATTTGCAGAACACCTTCCACAACCTGGGGATAACACATCCCATTAAAAGCATGGAATTTCGTGTGCAATTCATGCTGCAGCAACTGTGAGCAGGCCAGGCTCAAATCTGCAATGTGCAGAACACCTTCCATGACCTGGGGATAATATATCCCGTTAAAAGCACAGAAATGCATGTGCAATTTGTGTCACAAAGGCAGCAACTGTGAGCAGGCCGGGCTCAAGTCTGCAATTTGCTCTCTCAGGGTGCACAATGTGCTGCCAGGCCCCGCTCAGGCCTGGAGGGCGTTTGGCCTGCCCGGTAATTGCTGCACAAAAGACAGTGAACAGTTCCCTTGCTCTTCCCTAACTACCTTCCTGACTGCTTATTGAAGTCTGATTTCTTACTCCTCTGGGTCATCATTCATCAGCGCCGCAGATCCCGCCGGGAGAGCCCGGCCAGACCTCTCCACATCCCTCCTTGCCAGAGGCCATTCCTGACGGCCCCGTGATATAGAAAATGTCTTCACAGCGACCCGGCGGGACGGGCCGCGGCCATAATACCCAAATAATCATTTTGCAAATTATCATAATTATCAATCAATCATCCCCGCGCGAACAATGCGCTCCCCAAGTATCAGATGGTTCCTGTGACCTGTAGCATTTTGGATATAATAATAAACCCGGGGAGATTTATGGCCCCATCCCGCTCCGCATCTGCAGCGGCAAAAACACGCGTTGGGGTTTTGCTTTTGCTTGAGAGCTGAAAGCTTTCCTCCTACCTGGGTTTCTTGTTTGCTACTTGATGCTTTTTTAAAAGGCCCAAATTTCCGATCACACCCAGTTTTCTAAAATTCGCTTTATTCTTGAAAATAAATCCGTGTGATTTGCGAGCACGGAACAATCGTGCTGCTTAAATTGCTTTTAGTCCACAGCCTCATCAGCATTATATTTACAGCTTCTAATATTTGGCAATGTAGGAATGAGGCCAGCCAGAGCAGGGGGGGGAAATTGGTTTTGTCTTCAGTTTTTGTGGTGTTTTGCACAATACCAGATTGAATCCAACCCTTTTGAAGCCGATAGCATCTCCCGCTCCCTGTGCAGCACATTCTTGTTAATGGATAAATTCAAGCTCTCCAGAAAGTCAAAGAATAAATTTAAAGCCTTTTGCCAAATGCCTATCCTATTGGATTTTGATAAGACGGCTATTGAGCTTTAATAATGTCTTCTATCCTTTTTCAGCTGGCCCTTAACATGTCTCTTTATTTGTCCCTAAAGCCTCTTCAGAGATGCCTTTTTATTACAAGTCTCTCAGCTTGCTCTCAGGGGAGACAGGGTCGACAAGAGTGATAGATAGATAACTCTATAGATTATCTCCCACAGATGTTTTCTCTCCAGTAGCCCCTCAGGCTATTCCCTCTAAGTAAACAGAAACTAAATAGAGAGTCTACTGAAGAGAGAAGTCCCTGAGGTCCCTTGTCACCACGGTCAGAAAAACAGCCCAGCCCGGGGAGGTTGGCTGGGAGCTCTGCACACGCAGAGAATCCTTCCCCAGCATTCTGGAACCCTCATCCAAAGTGACCCTTGGAGGGGAGAGAAATGCATCCACTTGGGGAAAAAAATAAAAGGTGTGTAATGGGCACAGGCCTTGCTTCCTGCTGGAGGAAGTGGAAATCTTTCAGCTCAAAGTTAAAGCAAAATGACAACAGGACGGTGACAATGACAACAAGGTGTTTGTTCAATTTATTAAATGCAGTGGAGAAGCTTGGAAAATTCAGAGAGAGAGAGGACACTGAGCTGCTTTCTAAGCAAAATAAATAGAGTGCAGGGACATGGGCTGGGAAAAAGACATTTGGGAGCAGGGGACAATAAACCCACAGGTATTACTCACATATTTATCTCTGAGTGTCCGCATTCAGGTCACTAAAATAACTACAATAAGTTCCTTTCCCATTTTAACATTTCTTCCACCACTGATGATTTAAAATTAAAAAACAGCATGAGGAGCTCGTGTGTATTTGTCCAAGTTAAACTACATCTCAGCAAGTAAAGGTGACACAAGGAAAGCTCATTAGGCATGTACCACATTTCAATCCATGGAGCAGCACAGATAGAGAAAATGATCCTGGGTATGGGTCCTTTAAGGACATTGAATTATTCCTCTTAGACAACTACTAACAATGAAATCAGCTTTGTGATGTTAGCAGCACAACAGTCCCAGCAGAAATAACACTAACATGAACTGAGAAATACTGGATACGATGGGCAAAACTTATTCTTTGTGCTTCAAGCCAAAAAAGAGCCTCTTTTATTCCACTACAAAACAGGCTCTGCTGCACTGCATCTTCAGACTTTTCCCTGCCTTTCAGTTCACGAAAGTTACGTAAAAGAGTGCTTTTTTTTCCAAGGAGCTTCAGAGCAGAGATGGTTCTGGGGTAAGTTTTAAGCAGAGGTTGCTTCCTGCACATCTCCCTACACCTCTCACTGCCATCACCTTCCCTTCCCTGCTTTTTCTTGGTTTTACAGATTTTTTCTCTGCATTCCAGATTTTTTTTTTCCTCTTTCTAGTCCTTGCTAGAGCCCAGTTCTGAACCTGTGATGCAGCAGTCAAAGGAGCCACTGAAATGATGGTGTCTGCAGCTCCGATTTCCTCCCCTCCCAGTTTAAATCAGGCCACCCACTCCAGGTACATTTGTCTGCAGTCACCTTCTCAACACCAACTCATCTCTGAAGGAATAGGAATAAATTGAAGTCAAATCTCAACTATTGTGTCTTCAGGGATATGACAACTGAATGATTTAGAGAGGCTGGAAAAGGAAATCTGCTCCTCAGAGGGTTTTGTGCCACAGGAGCCAAATGCCAGAGTGCTACTGCCAAACAATTGAGAGATCCTACAAAAATTGTCCAGAGTGATTTCTCATTCTTTAGTTTTCATTTTCTCCTGACTGAAAAGCTGTCTTGCAGTAGTCTTTTCACAAGCCATAAAGTTTAGACTTGAACTCTTTACCTTACTGCTCTGACCTCCTTTACCCCAGCTGTAAAACCCTACTGCCCATCCTTCAATAAATTTATCACCTCATAAACTCCCACTAGTGCTTTTCTACAATGCATTTAAAAGAAACAAGTGGAAGGCCAGGCCTTCCCCCCTTGTCAAATATCACAATTGTCCAGTTTTATACCTGCTGCACAGGGAAATATTTAAGGACATGGCATTTTTTAAAGACCTTCAGTTTTTGTAACAATCCCCCTTGAAATAAAAGCACCAGGTTTAAATATAAACCCACAGATTGAACATGCAACACTGCCAGTCCCATGTTTCTCTGTTTCACACAACTCCTGCTCTCTTTGGGGTAATGCAGACCCTGGAGGTGGGGATGGAGAGTTCATTTGTGATATCGTAATTAAAGACTGAATAAGAAATAGCTGGGCCAGGGAGAACTCCCTCCATCCTTGTGGGAAGTGAGTGAGGATAATGAGAGCCTGCCACCTTGTCACCACGTCTGTCCAGACAAAAGGATCCCACAGAGGCAGGGACAGACACCCCATGAGTTATGGAGGTGCCCAAGGTAAAAAGTTCAGCCCTGTTGCCACAGGTCCCTGGTGAGGTCACAGTGCACTCAGAGGATGCTTCCTCTCGGGAGCCTGGGAAATAAAACCTGAGTTTTTATTTTCTAACACGGTAAGAATAGAGCAGGCCATACTGGACATGTGGCTAAAACCCTTTTCCCAGCCTGACTCTGGAGCCTGGCAAGGATTGCATTTCACTCTGTTTGGCAGAGGGAAGCCAGGGATTCCTTTTAGTTTTGAGAGAGGAGAAGCAGAATTGCCTGAAGGATGAGCAGCAATGGCAGCTGTGGCAAGGCCCAACCTCAGAGATTTCCCACTCTCAAAAACCTCATGAACACCCTTTATAAGACAACTGCACACAAAAGGAGTCACAACCAGCTCCTTATTTCAGTGAGGACACACAAGCTGCAGCTGAGAGGCTCTAATCAAACCCGACTTGAAACGCTTTCATCAGCAAAGCTGTTAACCAGCAGACCCACATGGAACAAAACCTCATTTTAGTGCTTCTGAGGCTAACCCCAACCCAAACAGCAGCCTGGCTACCCAAATATGTCGTGCTGAGTCTGCCTCCCAGCTCCAGTGGAGACATTTGTGCAGCTGGGCTGAGTGTGGAACACATTTTCTCTGGTCACTGTTACAGTTCGAGCCCCACAATGTGGTGAAAAGCACCACCAACACATCACACGGGCTGAATTTTATCCTTTCACAGACCTATTCCTTTTCCCTCGGACTTCACATTAGCCACATTTACATGCTGAAGTGACCTCCAAAAATTTAGCACTTTTAACAAAAGACCAACATTTTCTTTTACTGGAAAAGAGGTAAATGAGGTGTTTTGCTTTGGCCCGGCAGCTGTTTGTGTTGTAGCTGAATCAAGGAACACCTCAAACTATTATTTTCTCTTTCATAATGACTGGAATCACAAAAAGACAGCAAAATACACCAACAGAACCACGACACTTAATCCAGAAAAGCAACAGCAAACACTGGAAAACTTTTACGACGTTATTCCCATCAACACCTTGGTTCAAAAGTGAGGGAAAAGTGTCTGGGTGCATTTCCAAGCCAGGGAATAAAACAATTCCCAGAAGACTGAGCCATGTCCTACCTTTTTTATATTGCCCTCCTGGGAGGTCACCTCGGGATCAGTCAGCATTTGCTAAGGGAAAAAACAGAATAGAAACAAAATTGAGTTGAGTTGCAACTAAGAATGTTATAAAATAATAGAGATTAATATTGCTGTTATGATGATGAGGAGAATGAATAAATATTATATCATTGAAAATAATGGCCAAAACTCTCAGCTGCACCAGATGTTTTGGAAGTTCGATGGAGGGTTTTCACCACAACTGTTCTTTATATTTTTAGGTTTTCTGTCACTTCTGTGAATGATTCCCTCGGGTTTGGCAGACAAGGACAGGCTTCTATCCCATGAGGCAGGTGTGGACAACACGGGCACCAAGGGAACAGGCACCCACCCCGGGGCTGTCCAGAACTGAGCCCCTCTGGAGCAGGGGTAGACCCTGGGATGCTCCGGCCCCCCAGAGCTCCCGGCAGCTCTTTAATTCCCCCTCCAGCCGAGGTGTGGTGGAACAAGTCATTAAATCGCTGCTGTGCTCCACCTCAGATTAGCTCCAGGTCAGCGGGCATTCGGGGAGGTCAAGTACCTCAACTTTGCATCACCCTGGATACCCCACCAGGGTAAACACGCCGGGAACGGAGCTGATCGAGCGGCCCCCGCCGGGAATTCCAGCGGCTCCCGGCGCTCTGGGGGGATCGGCGATGGCTGAGGTCAAACAGACACCCAAGGGCAGGGTGGGGCACGAAAAACCTCCAAGGAACAGAGAGGAATATGCAAGGAAATGCAGGTTAAAATGGGGAAGGGAAGGGAAAGGAAGGGAAGGGAAGGGAACGCAAGGGAAGGGAAGGGCAGGGAAGGGCAGGGCAGGGAAGGGAAGGGGAGGGAAGGGGAGGGGAGGGGAGGGGAGGGGAGGGGAGGGAAGGGGAGGGCGGGGAAGGGCAGGGCAGGGGAGGGAATGGAAGGGAAGGGAAGGGAAGGCTCCACTGCATTTTAGCTGCTGAGGGTTTGGCACGAAGCTCCAGGCCCCCTTTGGCCATGCCCAGGTGAGATCGACTGATTCACAAATTTCCAACCCGCTGCCAAATCTCCAGCTCAGCTGCACTAACAAGGGGCTGTGTTTCCATGGGAAGAACCCCAAACCATTCCGTGCTTTACACCAGCTCTAATGGACGTTGAAACTGCGGTTTCCAAAGTAGCTGAGAGCAAATAGGATCAAGAGGCAAATCCCAGAGCCATAAAATTCTGTGTTCCGACCCTGGAACACCCTGACATCCTCGTGAATGACTGGAGTTAAACAGCCATCCTGCCTGTCCTGGATGTCACCAAGCTTCCAGGGAATGCTGACTGTTCCCAGTGCGCTCACCAGGAACCAGAATCCCCCCAAAGCTTGGGAGAGTTAGGCCATGAAACTTCCAGAGCTGAAACAGAAATGCAAAACGACTCCAAAACATCCCCGGGACGCAGCTGACTCCAAATGAAGACACTTCCCTGTAATTATGACATGCAAAAAGCCTTTGGATACAATCAGAGAAGTGTGTGCAGTCAGAGTGTGTAATCCACCCATCCAGCAGCACCATAAACGTGGAGGGGAAAGAAAACTCCAATGAAGTGCAAATTGGGCTGTGGTGGAGCCCTGTATAAACAGGCTTAAGAGTCAGGAATTCCTGAGTCGGAATCGAGATGCCAACACAAGCTTCCTTTTGTTGGTTTGGACAGAGCTGTGCTCAAGGGCCAAGTTCCTTCTCTCAAACTTTTTTTTTTTTAATTCTCTTTTCAATTCATAGCAGATCCTGAATTTTAAAGTTCTTAGAGAACAGAATTTCTGTGAAAATATTTCATCCATATCCAAAAATGGTGATTTTGCAGAAAATCCTCTGTAGGATCTTGCTGCTCGTTCGGAGTATCTGAAAATGGCTGAGTTTTGATATTTGGTGAAATCCTTTTTGAGTTTGCACCTATTACAGAACTTCTGGGGGAAAAAAACCACCAATATCATGAAGAATTTTAATTTTGATGGAGCCATCTCTGCACTCAAGCTATCAGAACATGGACAATTAGGGTGAACATGGTGGTGGTGCTGCACTGACTGGATGATCTAAAAGGTCTTTTCCAGCTTTAACAATTCTCTGATTCTATGGCTGAAAAGGCATTTTAGCAGTAGTGGGAGAGTAGGATCTGGTTTAGGTTAAATATTTCATCCTTTCTTTGCACCTGATTTTAGAAAAAGGTGTCCAAGGTGTTATTGTGGGCTGAGCTCTACCACAGACCATCTGCATTGCCTTGGACACATCCCAGTGTCCTGAATGTCCCATTTTCCCACTCCAGCTGAGCAGGCTGGCAGCTTGGGATGATGTTGGCACTGGTGGGGTGTCTGTGGAGGAGCAGAGGCCAGAATCCCAAACCTCCCCTTGCCCAGCCACTGGCAGGGCTCCAAATGAGCCTTCAGAAACCTTCCTGGGAGCTGGAAGAGCCTCAGAACCGTCCTGCTGCATTCCCAGTGTGGAACAAACACTGTCTGATGACACCTGTGTCACCAGACAGCAATCCAGCAGCCACACCAGGTGCCCTGGAGCAGAGCCCATCCCAGGATTTCACTCTCCACACGGGAAGGAGGTGATGCAACACCGGGATGTCCACGGCACCTCCTGGCTGGAAGGGGGAGGCAGAACCAGGCAGAGCAAGCCCCAGATGCCATGTTTATTAAGAAGAATAACAGAAGATGCTTTGAAAATCTGCTCATTGGGTAATTTTAGCTCAGGCTGGGCTTCATCTCATGCGAATGCCACGAGACTAAATATAGACCTCGACGTGTGCAGTGGGCTGCACTCCTGCACTTAGCACAGCTGTGCTGAAATGTGCTCAGAATTTACACCACATGCTTTTTCTATCAACTGATCTGTTGGTTTTAGCCAGGGGAAAGACAACATGTCAGCAGCAGCCACGTCAGGAGAGCCTGTGCCTTGGGCCTGGGCTGGAGGTGGATCTGCCCAGCTGGAGAGGGATTTCACTGCCTGTCCTTCCCTGGGCTCAGGGAATTGGTGGCACCAGGATCCTGCCTCAGTTACACCAGTTAGGGATGTGCTAGAATTTTTGCAGAGCCCCCTGAATGTACACTAAACATGTCAAGGAACACCATGTGATTCTTTTTGAACAACAGTTTACTAGCTGGCATTCTCCAGCTGCAGTTAAGTCTAATTTGATTACATTACTGAGACAGATCACAATGAGCTTATGTAAATAGTAACATTATCCATTCATTCCCCCAGCTCAGATAAACTGTCATTTAGGAAAAAAAAAACCAACCTAAACTTCAATAGGCATGGCCTGATGCCTTCAGCAAGGCACGGTGCATTCAGCAAACTCAGGGTGGAGGTGGCAGACTGGAACCTGCCCCTGCTGGATCTCTGTGAATCTGGATTTTAAAGAGATATTTCCACATCTGCTCTGAGCTGGAGGGAGAAGAGAACGCCCAGTAATTGCACAGAAGTCAGGAGGCAGATAACAGCACTGCTTTCAATAACTTGGTCTTTATTATCATCTGATTTTTCAGTAAAAGCTCAGTACACCACTGATGACATCAGTGATGCTCCCAGCTAAGTGAGCACTTCAGGGTTTCACCCACTGCCTGGGCATCTGCCCTTGACACTGGCCCTTCCCAAGGCCTCCTGCCTGGGTCAGGGCACTGGGGACATCACTTCCAGCTCTGGAACCCAGGCTGAGCCACCTGCACCTCTCACATCTGCCTCAGCACGCAGCTGGCTCAGACAAAGAGCTAGAAAACACTTCTTTTGCCTTAAATTAGCCAAGGGCCTGCAATCCTTACTTGCACACAAGTTCACATGAATACTTCAGATGAAAGCAGAGGCTCTGGCCCTGCTGTGCCCAGTTTGGGCTGTTCATGGCTGGGCTAATGGCAGAGTTACTCTCCTTGCCTGTGATGTGATGGCCCCGTTGTCTGCACAGAGCAAACAGCTCCTTCCAGCCAGCCTCTTGTGGCTTTAAAAAATGTCTCAGGTCAGAAAACCACAGAATATCCTGAGCTGGAATGACCCACAAGGGTCATCCAAGCCCAGCTTGTGGCCCTGCACAGGACACCCCGACAATCCCACCCTGTGCCTGGGGCTCTGCTGCTCACACACAGCTGAGATAATGAGCAACATCCAGAGCAGCACTGCAGCCCTGTAACCTGGCAGAGTTCATTGCAGCCCCAAGCAGTACCCACCACCTCCAGGACGTGGTTTCTGAGCAGCTGAAACCATTTGGACAGCACTGGGAGCCCCTCTCCTGTCCAGCAGCTCGAGTGCTCACACGCTTCACCTCCTCCCTGCACCTCTGATCCTCCCCAGCTCAGGAGACAACGCTGTTATTAAGCTACAAACCTCGCTCTTCATAATTTCCATTAATTATTCCCGTAAAAGTTTTATCCTGCCAGCTCCTGACTGCGCTGGCCCCGGCCCAGTCAGGTTTTTAGGCAAGAAGTATCAGTGAAATTAGCAGAACCAGGAATGTCTCCATATGTAAGTGCTTTTCTGGCCATAGGCCAGGAGCACAAAGCACCTTGTGGGACCCAGCCCAGGCACAGAGCACCAAAACCCATGGCAGGTATTCCATAGGGAAGAGATTCTTTATATTTTTATATCCATTATCATACAATCCCAGACTGGTTTAGGTTGGAAGGGGCCTCAAAGATCATTTTGTTCCACCCCTTGCCATGGGCAGGGACACCTTCCACTATCCCAGCCCCATCCAGCCTGGCCTTGGGCACTGCCAGGGATCCAGGGGCAGCCACAGCTGCTCTGGGCACCCTGTGCAGGGCCTCCCCACCCTCACAGTCAGGAATTCCTTCCCAATATCCCACCTAAACTTCCCCTCTTGCAGTTTGAAGCCATTTCAGCTTGTCCTGTCCCTCCAGGTCCTTGTAAACAGCCTCTGTCCATCTTTCCTGTGAGATCCTTTCAGGTACTGGAAGACCCCAATTAGGTCACCCAAAGCTTCTCCAAGATCTTAATATATTATATATATATATAATATATTTATATATATATATTCAAACCCAGCAGCCAACAACCCACAGAACCACATCACAGCACTGATGTGCCTCCATAGGAAAACCAGACATGGAAGAAACCCACAGAAAACCATTTCAGCACTCAAACATTTACTCTTGCAGCCCCATTGTTAAAATACAGGGACTTTACAGCATTTTCTGTACAACAACTTACCAAAATCTTCCATTTTTCTATAGTAAGCAAATCTGTGAGCCCTATTAACTCAAGGAAATTTTCCGTATCCTGCCCTGGGAATTTGAAGTGAATGTGCCTGGAATTAAGAGGGAAGAGGGGAAAGCTCTTCTCTGAGGGGAAGAATTTCCTCTCCTTGCTGGTGAGGATGAA
Organism: Nicator chloris; assembly: GCA_013400495.1. Lineage (NCBI taxonomy): Eukaryota > Metazoa > Chordata > Aves > Passeriformes > Pycnonotidae > Nicator > Nicator chloris. Next base: position 146,228 of record WAAE01013760.1, read on the forward strand.
GAGCACAGCTCTGACTGGCAAAGAACAAACCAGGGGCTGAAAAGAGTGGGAAGAATAAACCAACCATTCAGTGCTAAGGGCAACCCCGGCACAATTGGGACCTCTGGGGAGCAGCCAAGCTGTGGTTTGTGGCCCAGGAACAGCCTGCAAAGCCGTGCCACTCCACAGAACATTTCTGAACCATTTCTTTTTCAGCTGGAAGCCTGGGCAAAAAGCTGGAATGGTGCTGCAGGAAAAATGTGCGGAATTAGGAGGGATCCACATGCCAGAATTTCTGGAAATCTGCTGCAGGGAACACCTCTGCACTTGCTTTGCAGAGGAATCCCCCCTGTTCTCTAAAGCCCAGGAGAACAAAATGCAGTTTGCAGAGGTGACTCAGGACAGGTTGCTCCAAATGGGGTTCAAAAGAAAGGAACATCTTAGATCATCCTTTAGTATGAAATAATGTGTTTGGACCCACAGGCCAACCTTCAGGGGGAGATAACATGAAGAAAAATGGATGTTTGAGAACAAAGTCTTGGAGAAAGAACACAAACCTGTGATTTCCATAGCGGTATCACAACTTTTATCACTGATTTTTAAAGACATAACTCCTCCGTGCCATTGGGATCGAGTTAACTGCAGCTACCAGGAAGTCAAACAGGATCTAATGGAGAGAATTTGCAGTGACTTCAATGAGCTGAGGACTCGAGACCTCCAGCCAAGACAAATATGAGAGGGGACTGATTAGGAAATGTCACCGTTTCTCCTGCCAAGCACTCGGGGCCTGGTGATAGCAGAGTATTAAATATAATCTCGCCGTCTTTAGGGGCTCTTTGATTTTATATTGCATTCTTATCGGGTTCTTAAAGTCCAGTGTTAATGAGCATGAGGAAACTCACTTGATAGTTTGGCAGTTTTGCTGAAATCAAATGGAGCTCATTCAGTCCTGGCCTGTGGATCCAGCTGGAGATGCCTTTCCCTTTCCTGTGGCTCCACATGGAACCTCTGGCTGTTCTTTTTCTCCATCCCAGCAATCCAACATCACCCTTACAACCAGCTCTTCGTCACCACCGTTAGAAAAAAATAGGCTTTACCAATAATCAGAATTACCCCATCCCTGGAAGTGCTGAAGGATGAAGCTCTGAGCAATCTGAGCTAGTGGAAAAAGAGGAGATTTAAGGTTCCTCCCAACCCAAACCATCCTGGGATTCTGTGAATGAGGTTTTAAAGGACCCAGAAGCAGAGATGAAACATTTACACTGTAAAAACTCCCCCTTTGCATCCCCTTTGGCAACACACAGTGACCCCTGAGAGCAGAGCAAGTCCCAGGTAACAACACAAACCTCCAAGTCTGGTATTTTGCTCACTTTCTCCCAGAAAAGAAATGTGTAACAGTACACATGAGGAAAAACAAAAAAAAAAGTTTAAATTAATTATGATTTTCTTTTTAAAATCCCCTTGCAGGTATTACCTCCAACTCCCTTTCTCCTAAAGAGAAAGTCCATTATAAAACTGAATTCTGGGAAGATGGAAGAGACACTACACACACTGAGCAGTCTGAGGATTAAAACAGAAGTTGCAAGGATTAAATTGTATCTGATTTACTCAATTTGTTCATCTCCAACCTGAAACCTGCCTGGCACAGACTCTTGTGCTAAATAAATTAAATAAAACACGAGATTTTTGGACACAAGGTGCTTTTGAACTGCCAAGCAGCCACATCTTCACTGTAAGCACAGAGAAAACAGCAGTAGAGTGGAAGTTTAAGGTCATCAGCTCTAAATTCCGTCTGCCACGAGCCCACATTGCACAATCACTTAATGCAGCCAGAGCTATTTATTATCCCAGCAAAAAATCATCTTGAGGAGTGAAGTGCAATGTTTTGGTTAACAGATAAAGCCGGGCTGCTGGTGGGGATGTAAATGGATTGGACGGTTAAATTCATCCACCAGCCATCCATCTTTTGTCCTGGGCCCTTTTTAGTTATAAAAATGACCTTGGTATTGGCAGAATAATATAAACGAACTCCCCCTGCAGTTCATCTATTGATCCCCGGGTTGCTGAGCTGATCAGTAATAATCATAAGTAAATAAAGAGGGGCTGTGCGTCATCCCGCGGTGGCAGCGCTGACACCTGACGGATGGGCACCTCTGGGCCCGGCTGAGGAGCTCACAGCTCATCCTAAACTGCAGCTTTGCCACCCAGGACATGCAGGACATACAGGGATATGCAGATCTCGGGTTGGAGGTTCCCAAGACATGTCAGATCAGTCTTTTTTCCCTGAATGCCCCGGGCTGAAGCAGAAGAAGAGTCAAAAGCCGCTGTTTCAGGTTTTCTTTTGGTTGTTTGTTATTTCTCATCTACAAATTCTCTCTGTGCCCTGCCAAGGTCTTGTTGCAGCGAGGGCAGGAGACGACTCCTGCCCACGACAGGCAGGCAAAACTTTATACCATGTTCTACGTATCTTTTATTTACTATTAATCACTAATACTTACTACTAATGTTAGACATGTCACCTCTATCCTACACTAATCTCTGTGACTCACTACAGCAGAAAAATGGGTGACAAGAAGAAGGACAAAAAGGACAAGGACCACACCCAGGTCCTCCATGTTTTTCTTCTGACCCCATTCTAAAAACCCCAATATTCTACATTTACACTCTGTTATCACTTAACTGCTATTACTAACTATTATTTTTGTTACATTCTCGTGACTTGTAATTCATTTCACAAGCTGAAAGCTCTTCCATGGACCGAGATCCAGGACAGTGTCTGTCTGGGCTCTGTGCAGGGGGGTCCCTGACCTCCTGCCAGGATCTCAGACCCTCCAGGGCAGTCAGAGGAGTGCCCTGGACTCCGACATGCAGAGAAATCCATGGAAAGGCAGCTCGATGCACTCGGGTGTGGTGTGACCGGGGTGTCTCAGGGGACGCCTCCAAGGGAAGGAGTGCCGGGATGGATTCAGCAAAGACACAACCCAGCCCTTGGGGTCATCCATGATTTGACCCCCAGCCACTGATGCCTCCGTTTGGGTGAGCTTCTGCTCATCACAGAACCTTTTTGGTTGGAAAAGACCTCCAGGATCACCCAAGGTCTCAATCTTGGTGTGTCTGCAGTGACTCTCGGTTCTGTTGGAAACTCCTGTCCAGAAACTCCCTTCTCCCTTCAGAGAGGCAGAGGTTCAGTACCTTCAACCCTTTGTGGCATCACCAACACTATTTATTTTTTCTTACCAAATTCCCTTCATCACAGACAAAGTCTTGCCATTGATGCGTTGATTGGCGCCAATATCAGGGAAGGAGGAAAACCTCAGCACTTCCATCTCTCCTGGCAAACAGGTGCCAAGGACAAGGACTAGGATGAGATGTTCCAAGGGAAAATATTTTCTTCTTCAGGTCTCAAGACACAGAGCAGCTGTCTCTGGCTTCTCCCACCACCCTGTGCTGAGTGACAGCCTCCATCCCTACTTAAATGCAATCATTAGGCCGCTGAAAATTTGAGAAAGAACAGAGAAAAATGACCTCATTTCATTCTCTTCCTACAGCCCACAAAGACTGATAAGAATTATGAATTGTTTTCCCCCATCCAGAGGGTCAATAAGGAGTATCTTGGTTCAGAAGCCAAGTGCTGCCTCTGCCGCGGCGTTGCACAACCTCCCTGAGCTCACTCCGAGCGTTCCGATGCCCCACGTGTCAAGGCACAAACACAAACATAAAAACCAACTTGCAATTCGCTGAATTTCCACGCAGAATTTGCCAACCCCCAGCGAAGAGCAGCTCTGGAGCTGCCCCCCCAGTTCCATCCCAGTACCAGCCCGTGGCGTGACCCCGGGCGAGCGGCAATAACCACGCTGGGTCATCAATCACACTCGGAGGGAAATCACGCCAGCGTGCAGCATTCCCAGCAATTCCCCGAGGCTGGAGTGGGAAATGCACTCTCATCTGGCAGCTTGGCTTCTCTGCCCGAGCTGGGAGAGGCAGGAGTGAAAGGGCCTGGCTGGGAATGCATCCCTGCCTGGCACTCCGACAGAAAGGATGGGAAATGTCAGCTTGATACCCATCAGCAGGATAACCTCGCTGTCACTTTAACATGACAAGGTCATCAGCAGGCAGGGCGAGGCAGGAAGAAAAATGGCCCATTAGAGCCGGGAACAGGAAGAGAAACATGGGGCTGCCTTGGAGGTTGCTCGAGTGCCGTTTGTTTTGGGGAAAGGTGGGGATGTTCCAGGCTCGTTCACGAGGATGAGCTTTCCTGAAAGGAGAAGACAGCGACCTGTGCAGCCACCACAGGAGCTTCCCACAGGGTGACAGCATCACATCACTTCACTTGACTTCACACCACTTAACTCTCATTTAATTTAGCAGATAAACCAAACACTGTGGATCTGAAGAGCCTGGGCTCTGAGCAGGAGGGGAATTCCCTGTGCTGGGATGTTTCTTTTCCAGGCTAACCACAAGGAACAGCTTTGCTGTTGTGTGTGCCACTCTCTGCCCCTTGTCCTGAAGCTGCTCAGAGGTGGAGGAAGGACTTACTCTGAGGTGGAAAGTGAACTTGGAGAGGAACTCCCTGTCGTAACACTCTGTGTAAGTGAAAAGAATGAGAGAGGGACAGAACAGCACTTTGCCTCCCTTTATGCAAAGTGAATTGAGCAAATGATGCTCTCCAGGAAGAAAAGTTAATGGGGAATTATTCCATGGCCCAGCTTCAGACATCAGGACAATCAGCTTTTTATTGGGAAGGCACAGAGCTGTTTTATCTGAATTGATAGTGCTGCCAGGTGAGCTCCCTTTTAAGAGCTGTAGAAACAATCTCAGGCAGGACTGGATAATATTATGCTTGGAATGATAATATTGTGTTTGGAAAAGGTCAATATTTTATTTAATCAGACAGACAGAGAGTGGGTGGCAATTTCAAGGCATTTTCTTGAGACTGGAATTCAGGGAGCCCAAATGGAAAGAAGGTTCTGCTTTTTCTTTTCCTTGGGTTTCTGGGTGACTGGAACCCCCTGATTAGAAGTGAAGGATGCTCTGAGCCTCTTGAGAACTCCTGAGATGAGGGGATGTGGAGATTTTAGCTCACTGTGATCCCTTACACAGCAGAGGCCATGGGCACTTCTTCCACCCCTTTCCAGGCAGTGGATTCCCAACGGATGAGGTGGGAGACATCCACCTCAGAAACTCAAACCTGCTGCTTTCCTCTTCCAAAACAGCACTAAGGAAACACTAAACACGGGTGAATCTTCCTCAGCTGTCCCCAGGGGCACTTCAGCAGCTCCTCTGCATCACCCACTGTCCTGGAGATTAATCAGTTCTGGTCTTGGAATCTCTGCTCAAGGTTTTCCTGAGGTGTGCCAAAATGGCCAAGAGATTTTTTTAAAAAATCCATCATTATCCTTCGTAACTCCACTTATTTGCTGTTGGAGTTAAACTGGGTTCTGCATTTGGAGCTTCTTCACAACAGCACCAGAAGAAAAAAAAAAGCCTTTTTTTTATTAAAGGTTTTGAAGAGCACACACAGCCTGTATTGTTATCCAACACTCCAAGTAAGTTCTGAGGAAAATCTGGGGAGATCCAGCCCCGAGCATTGATTACAAGGGGTTTTTAATCTCGTGCCAAGAGGAACATTGAGGTTATAAGATGGCTCCATAACCATCTTGCCAAATAGCACAAATGTTTACATCTTCCAAACTACCACCAATAGATCACAGACAAAGAAACGTCCATAATGTACCCAGCTGCTGGAAACAAAATGTATTTAAGCCACTGAAGAGGGTTTAATGAAGTAAAGCATTTTTGTAACTGCCAGCTCAAAGTAAATAATCACTGATGTGAGCGGAGTTAAGAGACCCTGACTCGCCAAATAATCTCAGTGTGCCATCGAGGAGGCTGCTGCTTTGTGGGAATAACATAACAGCACTTGAACATTCTCATAAACTTGGGTCTTGTCTTCCTCAACACCCTGCACCTCCTGGGATTGGGGGAGTGCAAGGAGAACTTTACAGCACGTGCAGAATCCACTGCGTGGTGAAAGTACCAAAGGTTTAATTCACTCTGAAAGCCTGAGCTGCTTAAACCTCAAAAGAACCCAAAATAAAAGGTGAAATACCTGCTTTGGCTGGTGCATGATAAGCACCTGATTCAAACTGATACAGACAGTTCTTTGGGGGATTTTTGGAAGAATTTTCTCCATAGCTCTGCACTTCAGTACTTCGGGGTTTTCACATTCCTGGAAGCCTTCCAGGGTGGGGGAGCACAGCCAGGGCCTTTCCCCACCCAGCACACACCTCCACTGCTCTGTTTTATCCAGACACTGCCCTGGACGTTGTCCTGCAGGTATGGAAACATTTCTGCAGGTGAAAAGGAACATTTCCATCCCTTTTTTCTTCTGTCCAGACAATCTGTGTAACTTCCACCCTGTTTTCCACCTCTGAGGATGTAAAATGACCTGACCAGATGAGCACAAACCATAAGGTACAGCCAAAGAAGGGACAATCCAGCCTCACTTTTGGTTTTTACTTGTGCACATGTGGGGGAAAAAAAGCTGATATTCTGTATATTCTGTAGAGGGAGACCTGGCCCTGTAGATTTTCTCTGCTAAATCACCTAAAAAGTACACCCCAAGCAGCATTTGCAACATTATCTCACAAGCCATAACAGCAGCATTCAGGTTCCAGGGATGAGAGTTCCTTGCACTTATTTCTCACAGGTTTCCTGCAGCCTGCTTGAATATGAATTCGACTGCTGTGCTTTTTTTTTTTTGCAGAATATAAAACCCCTTTTCCTTGCACCACATAATTGTGTTCCATGGCAGAAGTGGCATCCATCACTGCCCCGCTGTCCCCTGCCTAAAAGATAAAACATCCACAGGGTAATAAATGTCAAACTATGATTATTGATGCTTTCAATTAAATTGATTATCTATTTGAGGTGCAGAGCAGGCTGATTTATTGCTGTCTCTTTACGTGGCACTTGGCACAACGGCTTCCTTGCGAGGTGGGCGAGCCTTGGGATTGTTTCCATGGATTTCCTGTTAAATCTCATTTTCCAGAAGTGCCTCACCACCACTCCAGTGCTGGGTGAACTCAAACAGCACCAGATCCAGGTGGGTTTTGTTGTCTCCTGGAGCTCGGGGAGCAAGAGGGGAAAAGAGGAGTTGAAAACTTTGGAGTGTGGAAGGACAGGAGACGCTCTTGATTGACATCCCTCATCCCCAAACTCGCAGTTACAGACGGCATCAGACAAAACCTGTGCAGAACCTGGAGCTCTGCTGAGCACTCCCCACCTCAGCAGAGACGAGATGAGATGAGATGACCTTCGGCTCGTCACTGCATTGTGTTTTTATTAGTTTCAGATAACAGGAGCTATAAAACTCAAAGCCATTTGCTCCCCAATGATAATCAGCAGCTGCTTCACAAACAAGGCTCTTTTTGTGGTGCCACGGGGTGACCTTTATCTGATCATTCCCTTAGAGAAATGCCTTTTGTGGCTGGACAAGCCAGGAGCACCTTCCACTGGTTCTGCAAAGCACAGCACACTTTGGCTCAGTCTGCTCCAAAAAGCAAATTTGGCTCAAACCCAGGCACAGACTCAGCAAGCAATGCTTGTTTTGGGAAGTGCCAGAAATTAGCACGAGAAAATGGTAATTCTCTTCATGTGCTGCTCTTCCAGCAGGTAGATGGAAAGGAAAGGAAAGGAAAGGAAAGGAAAGGAAAGGAAAGGAAAGGAAAGGAAAGGAAAGGAAAGGAAAGGAAAGGAAAGGAAAGGAAAGGAAAGGAAAGGAAAGGAAAGGAAAGGAAAGGAAAGGAAAGGAAAGGAAAGGAAAGGAAAGGAAAGGAAAGGAAAGGAAAGGAAAGGAAAGGAAAGGAAAGGAAAGGAAAGGAAAGGAAAGGAAAGGAAAGGAAAGGAAAGGAAAGGAAAGGAAAGGAAAGGAAAGGAAAGGAAAGGAAAGGAAAGGAAAGGAAAGGAAAGGAAAGGAAAGGAAAGGGGGGAAATGAAAATCAGCACTGATAATCCACTGACTTTGAATTTGAGACTTCCAATTTTCCCCATTATTGCCCACATCTGACATTTCCAAGTCCTGGGGAAGCTTTGTGGCAGAAAACCTTGTGGTTGAAATTCCCAGGCAATGCCTGACCAAGTTTCTCACCATTTTTTACCAGGAGCACCTGGACAAAAGCCCAGCTGAGACATGAGAGAGGAAGAGGAGTCTCCCTGAGACACCTTGGGAAATAAGTGAATGCAAGAGATAAAGAGTGAGCATGGAAAAAGAGCATTTCCCTCCCAATTTTACAGACCAGACAGAGATGGGAAGTTAAGTGAAGTGCCCAAATCACCAGGCTCTGGCATTTAGAAACTGAGTTTCAAGCTCCTTAGACCTAATCTTAACCACAAGGCTGTCAGTCCTGCTCGGATGCAAACACCTTTGACCCCGGTAAGCTCAGAATTACACCCACATCCACTCAGACTTTGAAGCCTGGCTTATCTCACAGCAGTGAAACTGTCCTCTCCACCAGAACAGGGCTAAAAACAAACAATCAAAGGAGGAAAAAAAAAAGCAAAACAAAACTCCTGCAGTTCTGGCTAGAGTTCACTCTTTCACATTTCATAAAACCATAGAATTCCCCGAGCTGGGATGGACCCACAGGGATCAGTGTCCAGCTCCTGGCCCTACATTTGGTATTTCCCACCTCCATCCTGGTTTCTAAACCTGGAGGAACCTGGGAAACACTGAAATGTGCCCAGCTTCAGAGAGAAACCCCAGCAAGTGTCCAGCAGCCCAGAGCAGGAGTGGTGAGGGCAGATATTAAAGCAATATTTCTGTTGGGTAGGGTTGGCTGCACTTGAGGGTGCAGAGTGCAACGGGCCAGGCTCAAACCTGGCCAAGCAGCCAGGAGCTTGAAAAGCCAACTCTCAAACAGCTTGGGGTCATCAGAACATCATTTTGGGCCATCAGCTCAGGAAAAAAAGTGACAAAACCCCTTCAAGCCCTTCTTTCTTTTGTTAAATGTCCCCTCTGAGAGTGTCAGGGCATGGATGAGCAGGTAAGGACAGTGCTCCTCACAGGGACAGCACCTGCCAAAGGTGAGGCTCCAGAGAAGGAGCTTGGACATTCCTGCTGCTGGAACACGTGGATCCCCACAAAAAGTGACACCTCAGGACAACCAGAGCTGATTTATTCCACTGGGAATCTCTCTGATGGAAAAAAAAGAGTATGAGAAAGACCACAAGTGACAGGGAATTGGGACAAATTCTTTTTAAAACTACAGATCAAAGGCAATTTGCTTTGGTGTTTCTGGACATCAGAACACTTTTTTTTTCATGAAAAACTAGTTTAATTTCCATAAAAAGATAAATCTCTGTACTGTAGCCTTTCTGTGGCCAGCCACTAGCCCTGCAGCAGAGGTGAGAAAATGGCACATCTGCTTTCCAAAGGATCCCTGCGTGGCCACACACAGCTGTAATTATGGCAACGATTTGGGGAGAGCCTGAACATATTTGATATATTTTATTGGCTTGAAGGACTACACTAAAGGCCTGGAGGAAAAAAAATAAAAAAATAGCAGGAAACCCCATAGGATGGAAGGGCACTGACTTCCCTCCCTAGCCCACATCCCAGGCTTCCAGATGCAGGAAACAAATTCCAAGTGACCCTCTGTGCTGGAGGCTGGGGCTGGCAGAATGTGCCCGTTGTGGAGGGAGCAGCAGCTCCAGGTGGAGGTGTTTGCTTATGTAAAGTGCCTGGCCAGCCTCCAGCCCCACAGATGCCCGGGAGAAGCAGAGGGATGCAGGAGGAACACGGAGTTCAGGCTCCTGCCTGGCCCTGCCATGGGCTGTGTGTCCGTGGCTGCATCCCCACATCACCCTCAGCTCCTGCCTGGAGCCTGACAAGGAAACAAAAAACGGCCAAGTGACTCAAGGAAGCTCAGGTTTTATTCCAGTGGCTCGAGGAATAAGCAAATTCCTTCATCCTGAACAACTCCTGAGCCACGAGTGCCTCTCCCTTCAGCACAAACTCTCTCCACACGAGACCGAGCTCAGCCCGCTCCTGACTCCTCGTTCCTTGGACAGCACAATCGTACAAAAAAAAAAAAAAAAAAAAAAAAAGGGAAAAATATTTATTGCTGCTTCCCATCCAAGTTTCTGCATAGAACTCCTTTTCAAAAGGCACAGGCAAAGTTCTGCCCCAGAACAGGCAAAGAAAAGGGAAACTGAACTGGAGGCAGCTGCGGTCACTTACTCACTCGAGCTCGATGGCTCACAGATCGTCCCACCCAGCCCCAACAAAAACTTCCTAAATCATCCCCGAAGTTTGAATCACTCTCTCCCTTCCTTTTCTTCCTGTACTAGAGACTCAAATGTGCCTCTTCAAAGGAAACTCACTCCTGGATTCACTGGCGGGCTGGAGCTCCCTGCCCTGGCAGTAGCACCGTGACAGGCCTGTCTCAAAAAGGAAACACACATTTGGCTTTCCATCCTATAACATTCAAACCTGGAACCCCAAATAAACTGATTTTTTGTCTCTCCTTTCCTCCACATACCCTGAGCAGCACCGTTTCCACATCAGACCACGAATCCCTGCCTGCTGAGGTTTTCACAGGGATTGAGAAGCCAGGAGCTGATTCCTCAGAACAGCATCTTCACTCTTGACAAAAACAAACCACCCCACTCGTACCTCAGAGTTATCTGAGTCAAGACAAGCTCTTTTTTCCTTGTTTTTACCAGGGCCACCTTGGAAATGTCACTGTGTTATCAGGGCAGCTGCTCAGCTATCAGCAGTGGCCGTGGCTGTGCCACGGAGGAGCCCAGCAGGCATCTGCTCTGTTTAACGCTCAGGAAGCACAGGGCAGGTTTAAGAAGGATGCAGAGGATGTAATGGAGCCTCTAATGTGTTTGGGTTTCTCCAGTGGAATCCAGTTTTATCAGGAAACAAAGGTCCTGGTGGGATTATCAGCAGAAAGAAACCCAGGACCTGTCTGGTTGGGAGGGGGGCTCTGGGGGCTCTTGTGCCAAGGTGCTTCCTCCCAGCAAAACCAGCAGCACTGGGCTCCTCCAACAAAGCATGTGGAATTCTGTGAGATTTTCAGCATGGGGAAGTGCTTGCCTGCTGCTGATTCCTTGAAGAAAGGAAAGAGAAGTCACAAGCACACTGAAATTCAAGAAGAATCAGCAAAAATTGAATGTTGTTTGCAAGTGGCTCGTTAAGAAGCCAACAAAGCTCATCCCCGTTCCCCATCCGAGTGCTGCCACACGTTGCCCACCCCAAGGAATCAACATCCAAAGCTTTCACAGGCAATTCCCACCTTCAGTATCCCTGCTCCACCTCCAGCTCATCACTCCTCACAGCACACACACACTGACAGCAAGAGGAACTAAAAGTGCCAGAAACTTTGCCACAGGCAGATAAGAAGATTGTAATTGGGAAAGCAGCAATTATTTGTGAGCTTGAGCCTTATCTTGTTGGTTTGGGTTGTTTTTTTTTTAATACCTGATTAATAAAACAATTATAGTAGTTACTTAAATTCAAATAGCAGCCTGTCTGTTAATGCAACACCCTGGTCGAGGTATTTCAACCCACTCAAAGCAGTGCTTGGCTTCAAGGGCTCTTGATGAGGCCACGAAATGAACGTAACCCAGATGTCACAAACAGGGAGCAACAACAAGGCTGAAAACCACAGGTCTTTCCTTTGCCTTCCAGACCGTTGTCATCCTCCAGCTCTCGGGGTTACACCTCTCGGGTGGTCAGAGGTGTCACCCAAACCTGTGGCTGTCACCGCAGCCATGCACAGGGTGCCACTGCTGCTGCTGGGGGTGACACCCTGCTGCCTGCAGGACGTGGAGGGGCTGCACAGGAAAGGTGGAGAGGGATTATTTACAGGGCCTGGAGTGCCGGGACAGGGGGAACGGCTTCAAACTGGCAGAGAGGAGGGGTAGATGGGGTATTAGGGAGGAATTCTTCCCTGTGAGGGGGATGAGGGGCTGGGATGGAATTCCCAGAGAAGCTGTGGCTGCCCCTGGACCCCTGGAAGTGCCCAAGGCCAGGTTGGACGGGGCTTGGAGCAACCTGGGACAGTGGAAGCTGTCCCTGCCCATGACAGGGGTTGCACTGGTTGTTTTTTAAGATCCCTCCCAACCCAAACCATTCTGGAATTCTGATTCATCCCCAGCCTGAGCCGGTACCCCCAGCACAAGTTGCTGTGAGCCCAGCCCACACCTGGGTGGTACAGAGGGGCTGGGGGTGTCAGTGGGTTCCCCAGATGATCCCAGAGGGGTCGGGGGGGGGTCTCACCCCCCTGGGCAGCCCTCGGGGCTCGGTGTGTCCCCAGGGAAGCCGAGGATGAGCCCCGGGCCCTCCTGAGCGCTGCCCTCCTCCCCTTCCTCTTCCCTGCCACCCCCTCACCTCCTCCAGCGGCACCAACTAAAAAAGGGAAAGAATGAGAAAGTGAGTACAGCGGGGCTGGCACTGCAGACAATGTCTGTCTTGTGTGAGTAATTTAGCACTATGGCCAGTCAATCTGGTTTCTGGGCCCGATGCCCTGACCCTCTTTAGAGCCGCTCTCTCTCTCCAGCACAGTGTGAAACGTTTCCTTTCACAGCACTGACACTTTGCAGATTGAGACGTCAGGCCTGTCCAACTGCAGCAAATTAGCAATTTTTCTTTTACTAATTGGAAATAAAAATGTTTGCTAAGGGAATAATTTGTAGGAATGCAGTGTTAGGTTTCCGGCTTTTTATAAGGATGCTTTAAACTTTATCCATGTGCACTTTCCTTCTGTTTTGATGCCTTGCACTGTAAATTTTAATAGCTTGCTTGACTGTTAACTTTACGGTCTCAGCCTTCCAAAGGATTAAATGAAGTTTTTAATTTATCTTGCTCTCCAGGGCAGCAGGATCTTCTCAAAGCCGTGCCCAGCACTGCTCACCCACTTCTCGGCGAGCAGAGAAAGGGGACGCGGCTTCAAAGGGTTAAAACCCTGCTCGGGGATGTGGCATCTGGATGAACCTCGGGCAGGCGATTTGTTTGCGGAGCCTTCAGCTCACAGCTCCCAAAGTTCCCTCGGAGAGCGGTGCGGAGAGATGGGCAGCAGATTCGGGGAGGCTTTCCAGCTTTAAATCTGCCAGGAAGGGGCAATCCTGTGGCTGTGGGTCCGCGTTTTAGGGATGTGCTGGGCTCAGGCAGGGAGTGCCTTCCCTTCTGTCCCTTCAGCTTTGCACTAACTCAGCTCTGCCCACTCCATGAGGAAACATCAATACTTTGGGCAGGGTTTGGGGGTGACGGTGTCGTGATTTTTTAATTTTCACATGCAAAAAAAAAAAAAAAACCAAAAAAAACCCCCAACAAATCAAAACCTGGGAGCAGCTTGATCTGCTGGATCCTAAAATCCCTGCAGTTTGCTTGGCATGCAAATAACAGCCAGGCAAAAAACCCCAAAAGTTCTTCAAGGGAGCAGGATCAGGAAAGAGCCTCCTGGAATCCAGAAAAGCCAGATAAGAAACTAGAAGTGAAAACAAACGCCCTTTTGCTGAAATCCAATATTTTAGCCTAATGCCCCTGCAATTCCTGAGGCATGTAATGTCTTCCTGCACGGCACTCCAGTGGTACATTAGCTCCTGTAACAATGCCAGCACATAAAGAGTTACTGTTCTTTCCCCCCCTGCACCCCCCACCCCCCCATAAAGCATTTGACAGCCATGCCTAATAATTCTTTCTGGTGTGGTTTTTCTTTTTCTTGATGTCTTTATGTGAATATGAAGCCGGAGTGAAAGGCTTTGGGTGACCCCTGTGAGAGAGAAAAAAGTATGAACTAGAGAGCAAAAGAGTGAGATATAGACTCCCCGCCGAGCCCTCGGCATCTTCTCTGGCAGCTCACAACTTGGCTTCAGAGGGCCTTTGTGAGGGAAAAAGGACTCTTCTTCACTCAGGCTGTGACAATAGGTGTTTTGTCAGCGAGGGACAGGATAAAAAGCAGGGGGTGGGAGGCGAGATCATCATCGGCCAGGGGCTCGCCTTTGGGGCCTGCAGATGTTGGAAGGAGGATGATTTATTGCTCCAGCGTCCTCAGTGGCATTTGGCCACCTTCCCAGAGCCCGGGCTCGGTGGCTGGGAGGGTGGGAGGCGGGAGAGCAGCACGAGGAGGCCATCTCCAAACCTTCTACGGGCAAAGTGTGCTGGGGGCTGCGCGAGGGGGCACGGCCGGGCCGGGGCGGCCGTGGGGGGAATGAGTGATAGAGCAGCCGTTCCCAAAGCCATATATTTTTAAATTATTATCTATACATACATTAAAATAGATCTGTTTTAAATTGCCCTGCTCTAGAAAGCCCAGCAAAGAGCGGTGCAGGGGTTACCTGGGCATGGACAATCAAATCCCAGGGTGACTTTGTGCTGGGAAGAACCCAACCCAAATTCACGTTCCCAAACCTCAGACTGAGAAGTCTGGGTGTGGTTTTGGGGTCTGGGAGTGCAGGAATGACCCTTCCACAGCTCCCAAGAGGTGTCACTGTGTTTCTGCAGGGCCGTGCCTTCGTTCATTCACTAACAAAGGAGTGAGCAGAGCCGAGGTGCAAAAATTCCTGTCTGGGCTGTGTCCCTGGCTGGCTGATCCCAAAGCCAATCTGGTTTGTGTGTGTCAAGGAGGGATCTGGTGCCTCCTGCTCCATCAGGAACTCCAGAAAGGCTTGGAAGCAGCCAAGGAGGATTTATGCAAATCAGCTGAGAAAGGGAACCACTATTTTGGATGTGTCTCCGTACCTCAAGAAAAAAAAAAATCCCAGACCTGTTTGAAGTCTGCCCACTGCTCCATATATCCAGTATATTGAAATGTATCCCAGATCACTGAGCCAGGAAATCCTGGATAATTTCCAAGAAGGAGGAATCACAGCCTAGCAAGAAATACACACCGAGACAGTGTATTGCCAGCAATTTGATTTAGGACTTTTGCTCCAGCTCCTTCCTTCTTTTAATACAGTTTTCCACCACTCTTTCTATATAAATACTCTATCCTATGGCTGACAGCCTCTCTTAGTAGATTTATCCATTAGTGGATTTACTAAAAATGTTTTCTACTGAAACAAGGGCAAATACTTCACCTCAGCAAAGGACAAATCCAGAAGCAGCATTAAAATCAAGCCCAGGAAATCCTAGACAAGATAAGTGCGATGAAAAACTTTGAGCGTCGCCTTGGACACAAATTCCAGGTAGAAAAATTATTAAAATTTTATCAAACCAATTCCAAAAGTGGAAACTGACTGAAAGAGGCATGAGAGAAAATGTATCAAACCCCCAAAATGAGGCACGAAGAGGTTTAATAAACCCTCTGTGAAGAGCCCTATTTGTCCCAGCTGCCAGGACCCACCAGCACCTCCAAGGAGTGAAACCTCCAAATGCCTTCCTAAGTTCCAGACACACTTTCCTGCATGTGCTCAGAACTGTTATAGCCATTTGCAGAAGGAAGTGAAGCATTCAGAGGATAAGTGACACGTCCAAGGTCACACACAGAGTCAACTGCAGAGTCAACAGAAGAGCAAGGAGAGCTTTGCCGAAAATCCCTTGGCTTTGACTGCCAGACAATGGCTCCCCCTCCCACGTAATCAACCAGTTATGGAAAGGCATAAATGCATATTTGCAGGGCTAAATATGTTCACTTGAGAATAAAAATGTTTGGATGGTTATCTATAAATTATCTGACGTTCTCCAGACCGCTCCGGTTTGGAAGTTGGATGGAAATTTGATGAATTACAAGCACGACACAAATGTTAGAGGAGAAGCTTTGCTTTGACTGCTTCTCTGGGTCTCTGCAAAAAAAAAAAAACCAAAACAAAAAAACCTGGAAGAATGGCAGGGATACACCAAAAAAATACAACCCCCATGGAGCTGAGTTTCCAAAACCTCTCCAACAATTATTTCTCTGATTTCAGATTGTTTATCACTCTTGGCATTTAATATTCTACTACTGATCTTGCCACAAAGTGATTTTTTTTTTTTAATTAAAGCAATACCCACAAAGTACGAGCAAAAAAAAGTCTATCTTAGAGGCAAAACGAATTTCCTCTGGCCTTTCACAGGCTGTCAGGTCCCAAATATCTCCCATTTCCTGATGACATTATTAATGCTGCTCTAGGAACTCTTCCATAGTTTGGGAGCCGTAATTAAAATAACCGAGCTGCTTTTTTCATTTCCCTTTTTCCAGGCTGTGTTTGTCCATGTTCTTACACACCCAGATCCTCCTTATTTGTGGCAGCAAAGCCTTTACTCTCCGTGGTGTTGAGCTCTCCAGCTCCTGAGGGATGTCACGGGACTGGAAGTAGAATTTATGTCAAACTCCCCTGCGAGGGAACGCGCTGCTAAAAGCTGGCTTTGTCTCGTTTGTATTTTTTTTTTTACTAGGCAGTGTTTGGGCTATAGACATGGATAATTCTGCATCTTGAATGCTTTGCACCAAATTGCCACATCAGCACTAAATACCTCCACTTAATTTTTCATTTGGACCCGATGAAACATTTTTTCCCATGGAAGGAAAAGTCTGGTCTTTGTGATCGTGGCACTGCCAGCCCAAGTTACAGTAAAGGTTAATCACAAACAAGAGACAAGTAAAGTAGACAAAGAGCATCATACACTTCACTTTTCAATGGATGTTTTCATAAATGTATGAATAATTTAAATTATCATTGCCGAGTATTTATTCGAGTGTTTCAGGGGAAAAAAATGCCTCCTCTTTTTTGTGTGTTTTTTTTTTTTTTTTCTTCTTCCCCTCCTTGATTCTTTTCATTTCTGTCTCATCTCTTTTATGTGCTGCATCGGCTGTTTTCTTGCCATCTGAATCAGTTTTTTGGAACAATGGGATGTATGAGGGCTGAGGGGGCAGTGGAAGAATACAGCCCTTGTTGTACACTCTGTGACTTGACATTGATTAATGAGGGTGCGGACATGGGCAGAATTTGATAGAGAGAGAAGGGGAAATTGGAGGACCTGAGGGCACCAGAAGGAGGAGGGCAAGGAGATGACAGAGAGGACCAGAAGGATGCCAGTGGCTGCACAGCGAGTGGCGGAAGTCAGCAGAGATCTGCAGTGGGGGAGAGACACTTCTGTGACAGGACAGTGTCCCCTCACAGTGACAGGGGCACTGCAGGGAGCATCCCCCACCTCTCCAGGTTTATCCTGCACAGCCAGACCCGCTGTGCCATTCTCATGTGATCATTTTCCCCAAAAATGCCATTAGAATCCCCTTCCTCTCTCCTTCCCCTCGTTCCTCGGTCTCCACCCCGTTGGTTTAACTCCCAAACCTGAACACACAGAGGTCACAGCTTTCCTGCAGGAGCCTAAAGCCCTGTGCTGAAACAACCCTGAGATCCAGACCTTGTGGGTGCAGAGGAAGGGTGGATTGGCAGCACTTTGGAGAGAGGAAATTCTCCTAAATCCTCTTCTTTCAGTTGGATGTCTCTTATTTTTTCACATGACTAAGTTGGAAGAAGTGATGTTGGTCACTTTGCACACTGATAAACCAGAGATGTTTCAGGCAAGATGAAAGTTGTTCTGACTTTTTTTAACAACCCACCTTGCCCCTTCAGAAGTAGAGGCCCAAAATGAACTTAATCAGTTGGTGAAGTTGTAGAAGAGCAACGTGTTGCTTGCTAGGTGGTTCAGGTTTAATGAAGCCACCAGTTTCTTCACTTGTATTAAACCCAAAAAAAAGCTTCCTGTAAAATAGAAAAACTCAGAAAGGAGAACAGTAACTGCAGTGAAAGTGACTGCAAATCCTTTAGGATCCAATTCCTGAAGTAACCCAGAAAAAGACGGGACAGTGGAAGGTGTCCAGGGTGGAATGAGATGAGTTTTAAGTTCCCTTCAAACCATTCTGGGTCTTTCCCACCCTGCTCCAGGACTGACTGTGGGTCTTCCCTGCTGCTGGTTTGTGGAGCTGGGAGCTGCAGGGCTGAAGCTCTGGGACACACGAGGTGAGCCACATTTCCCTTTCCAGTGTGTGGGGCACAGGCTCTGGGTTTGCTGCTTCTGGTCCTTCCAGGTGCCCCTGAACAGCCCTGAGCCAGGAACTCTGAGGTCTGGCTGGCAGGACCTGCCCTCTGCAGAGAGATCAAAGCTGCTGGCTCAGACAGGTCCTCAAAGTGCTCAAAAGCCACCTGAAAGCCTCACAGTGCCCCGTGTGAGGTGCAGGGGAACCACCACAGCTGCTCTGGCAGGTCTCCCAGGAAAGACAGGACCTAGAGCACAGTTTGGGATTGCTGCTGTTAAAAACAGCACTCTAATCCTCCTGGTCAGAAATCTTTACAAACCCCACTTTTGGTGAAACCTGGAAACGGAGCTGCACTTTCAGAAATTTCGACCAGAAGGAGAGAGAGAGAATCCACCCAAACCAGCCCATTCTCAGACTCAAATTCAAATTGCTTTGCCTCTCTGCAGCGCCCCAGATAAATTCGATATCTGCCAGCCCGTGGACTGTTCATGTGCTAATCCCACTCAGGCCCTCATTCAGGGCTGCTCTCTTTTGCATAAAACATTAAATGTTGGTTTGAGGGGACAGTTGTCCCTACCCCCTGTGTGGGATCTCTCCCCACCGGCCTCTGGCCACTCCAAACCCTGCCTCATTTTCCCAGAGTGAAAGATCCTGGGTCTGCTGTGTGTGAATATAAAAGGAACACAGAAAAGTCTCACTGATGAGCACAGAATCTGCTCCCCGTCTCCCCTCTGCCCTGACCACCACCAGCTGTAATTCCTCACCCAAAGAGCACCATGAAAATCCTGCTCCTGGCTTAGGTTCACGCAACCTTTTTGGGATTTCTGGGGTGCAGAGGCAAAAGCGACGCCCTGTCCCCCAACATCTGGCTGAGAACGAGGTCTCAGACTTTTTCTCTGAGCAGACTCTTCCAGCCTTCCCCTTTCTCCCTCCTCTTTGCATCCAAGACAAGCGGCCCAGTGATCACCTGCAATGGCAGCCCCAGAGGGTGACCTGAGCCCTAGAGCTACTGCTGGAACAAATGAGAGAGCTTAACTAGAGCAAGACTGGCATAAAAAGGAAAGGGGAAAAAAGAGAGGAACAAAGATTCCGTCCAATTTGCTCTTTTGGGCATTGTAAAAACTGGCCTGTTTCCCAGTATATCACTCTGCCATTGAATAAGGTCAATTGCAGAGCAGTTCTTCAGTCATCCTGATGGGTTTTCATGAGAAAGTGAATGGAGTGCAAATTAGCCAAAGTCGTCACAAGCTTTTTTACTGTCACTCCAAGCCTGACAGTCCAAAGGAAAATGAGGATTAATAAATCTAACGAACTTTCTCCATTATCCGAGCCAGGTTAGGAAACTATTTATTGTCTCTCTTTTTCTGTGTTTCATCCATTTCGCCTACTGTGGTGAAGCATTTGGAGAAGAAAGGAACAACAGCCGCACGCACACACACGCTCACACACACCCCCAGAGCTCAGCCCCTCCAGAGCCCAGCACTGCCACGGCCACAGCACAAAATGAAGGCACTGCCAGCAAGAAAAATGAGTTTTTTAAAATAACTCTGCCTCGTGCACGCCGTGTACGGTTTTAGATGGATCCTCGTAATTGCTCATCCCCGTTAATTAATATGTGCTCAGTGTGTTGAACATAAATATTTTATGGGGGAAAGAAGGGCTGCTGGTAAAGCTTTAAAATTACCTTTTTTTTTAAGGGCAGAAAATAAGTTTCAAGTGAAAGGATTAGTTTCAAGTGAAAGGAAAAGGTTTTTTAACAATTATATCCATGTGTGAAGTGGATTTTAGTGCAGCTTCAGTAATTTTTTTTTTTTGTCAGTTGCTACTGAATGGACACAAATCTTTCCTAATTTAAAAAAAAAATTGCGTTTGAACAGCTTTTAAAACTTGCTTAACTTAGAGAACTGCTGAAGCATTCCCAGGGAACAGAGGTCACACAGAAGGGATGCAAAGGCCTCTAGGAACCTTTTAGGCTTTTTGGATTGGAAGTTTAAGTCTGTGTGTCTGTTTATGCAGATATTTATGGATTTAGATCAGGATAAGGAAAATCTGTCCAACTTCTTCACAGCTGGGCAACACATTACCCATGTAACTCCTGTACACCAAGATTCCTACATAGTTTTCCTTCAACATTCCTTCAAGTCCTTAAAAACTTCCCTGAACAAGTCCTTGTGCTGCCTGAAATAGATGTTTGAGCTGTCAGAATTCTTGTTTTCAGCACCAATTAAAGCCATTTCCCGTCTGCAGTAAAACAGGTGGAGAAAAGGAGACAAAGGGATCAGTCCCTTGCCCCTGGCCTTGGGAATAAATGCTTGTTTCCAGGTTTCTGCTGTAATTTCAGCTAAAAGTGGCCAAACCCCCCAAATTTTTGAGGATTGGGAATACAATAATGATGGGAGCAAGCAAAATGTACGATATACAAAATTTGGCAACTGGATCCTCATTAAAACCCCCCTGATATTGTGAACGAGGACAAAGATGATGAGGGAACAGTGAACTGCTCACACGAAACCACCCATGGCTTTTTAAAACTGAAATGCTGAACTTCAACGCTGCCTACAGCCAAAAATGATCCCATTTCCCCTCTTTCTTCCAGTAACCATGAAAACTTCTTTCAAATCGTGCTTCATGTTGGTGCCCACAATGAGTTATTCCTCTCCCAGCAAAATCTAAACTTCCTCCATTTATAACCAGGGAAATATCAATAGACAAAACACAGGGCTTCGTTCTGGAAGCCACTCAAAAAGAAAAGCAGCTTTAATTTCTTCCGTCTTTCTTTGGCACAATAAAAATCACAGCAAAAAAATAATCACTAAATACCTGTTTGGTATTTAATCCTCGTGGCTGCAGAGGGTGACAAACCAGGGGAAAGCCAACTCCCAGAGTTTGGTTCAATTCTTTGTTTCCAGCTTTTCTGGGGAGATACTCACCAGAATAAATTCCACCTGAGGAAGCTCATGCTCCTCTCTGAGTAACTGAAGAAAAATTGTTGGGCATTCAGAGCAATCTGGGCTTTGTTGAGATTTCCCTGCTGCTACTTTTACAGTCACTTGTCATTCCATTTAATAAGAGAGAAAACTTTCCTGACCAGCTAAATTATGCCATTCAAGACGTTAAGGAAAACACACGTAGCCTGAAGTAAAGGAAAAATTATGCTGCAATCATCAAATCAGCCTTCTCTTCTTTATCCCATCTGTATATTCTCCTTGGAAAAGCTGGAGCAGGGGCTCCACCAGCAGCACAGCCCTACCTGCCTGCCACTGCAATTGCTGGTATTTTAATCTCATCAAAGAATCTGAGTTTTTCTCCCCGCTGTTTTGACTTTGCTGTCTCTTAGCCCTGTCACATTCACTAGTTTTGAATAAGTGCAGGACTTGCATTTAGAGAATTTGCAATCCGCGAGATTGTTTAAGTGATTTATCAAATGCTTTGATTGAACACTTATTGCTGCTCCAGTTCTGAATCTCATTTAAATTGACTGGGCTTGACATAAGCCTTTGGAGTGAACACAGGAATGAATCCAGGCTCTGGCAGGTACAGCACCAGGGGGAAAAAAGTTCCACCTCCAGCCCCGGCACTTCTGGAATTACACCCTGATGAAATCAGTGCTCTCTATTCCTTATTAAGCATTTTATGTCTGAGAAAACCACAGTCAGATGGACTTTATCCTATTGGTGGTGCAGCACAACAGCTCTGAAAGCTGGTTCAGAAAACACAGAGCAGCCCCCAGGGTTCTGAACCAGAACATTTGGGTTTTCTCTCAGTGGAGATGAAGGCCCAGGCCTTTGGCAGGCTCTGCTCAGCCACAACCACGTCACTTAAATCCAAGTTAAAGTCACTCTGAACTCACAGACAACATTCAGAGAAGAGAGAGGCTCTAAGTTCTGAGATACCTAAAGAATGGAAAAAAAATGGTGATTTCTTGTCATCAGGTGGATGATGCACCTCTGAGGTGATGCTAAGGAAATCTGGGGCAAATGGATTTGAAGGTCTGCAGAGACAACACCCAAAGGGATGAAGCAAAACTCTTCCAAATCAGAACTCACTGCACCCCAGACAGACACCACTGGAAGGCTCCAGGTCTCCTGCTCCATGGAGGCATTTCAGTTTGGCTATTTGTGCGCTAAATTCATGCAATTCCCTCTTTTTCCCTAGCTTTGTGTAGAACAAACACAGTCTCCGAGGCCATGTGCTGCCTGCCACATCCCTTTCCATGGGAGAACCACTTAGAAACAAAACTCAGCCATGATTAAAAGCACAGGAATGCTGCAATAAATCACAAATAACACAGAGGGGAGGGCCACAGCCAGGGTGGATTCCAAGCACCTGGGATCCCGACCAGGTACAGTGTTCACTGGGAGTAACAAGCAAGCAGAGGTGGAAGGGGTGAAGAGGATTTTTTTCTCAGCCCATCAGAGATTAAATGAAATGCTCCTGCAGTCCCCAAAACTTTATTGCTAAATCTAAATCTAAGCCCCCCAAAAAAGGCTTTCTTGCTAAATCTGTTGTCTTTCAGGCTCATGGCGTTTTCAATGCTTCCTCCAAACTCATGTGGGATAATGCACTCCCAAAAAGTAGGCTCTAGGTATGCACATTCTTAAAATCAACCACTCAACACGCATCCAAATAAAAGTGAGCTTTCCTCCCCATTTTCCCCAAGAAAGGAAGCTCAGAGCCCTTTTATGCATTGTGAATGGCCCACCTAATTTAGACTGAATTATACCCTAACCTTCATTTCCCCTTTACTTCTTTGCTCCATTCAGCAGTTTCTGACTTCAGCTAATTCACTAACAATCCCAGCTGGTCCTTCCCAGCTCCCAGTTCTTTAGCACATTGTCCAAGGAAACTATGTGCTCCCATCTACACTGGTATTCCACTCTCCAATTAACCTACTGCTGAGAGGCTTTACCCCTTTCCACCATCCATTCCTCTGCACAGACCTTTTTTTTTTCCTCTTTTTTAAACCTTTTGCTTCTTGAATTAAAGCACAGGAGATCCCTCCCAGGTGAGAAGGTGTTAAATTTATTTGCTGAAGGTTACTCAGGAAGACACGGCCCAGGATGGGGGTGAGAGCCCTGAAAGAGCAAACCTGCTTGATCTCCAGGGCTTTTCAAAGCCGAGTGTTAAGGCACAGATGTTTAAGGCAGAGGTAAACAAACAACAAAAGAATTTCCACACTTGCTCTGTGACAGGCGTGTGCTTGTTCTGAGCACTGAACCCTGGCAGAGGAGCCAGCTCAGCCAGAGGTGTGGCTGGGCTTTGGTCCACACACAGATGGCACTGCTGGAGACACATTTGTGCTCTTCTTCTTTAAAAAGCATCGCTGGGATTTTTTGTCTGGCAGTTCTAGCTTTGGTGGCAACAGAGGGAAGGCCTGCAGGGCTCCTCACTGTGAGGGTTTTGCCATGTCTGCAAGAGAGAAGCCTTGATCCAGACCTATTTCACTGATTCCCTTATCCATAAATACATATTTATAAATGTATAAATACATATTTATAGACATAAAACTTTCGTTTTGTCCGACCAGGAACAGAGATGAGCCCAATCATCTGGGTGCCTGATCACATCACGTCTGCACAAATAGAACAAACCAGCCAGAAACTGTTGTGCCATTTGGGGATAAAGCCAAGGCTTCAGCTTCTTGGAGCCCCCCACCCAACATTTTACACCCAGAATTCCCACAGCAAATGTTAATAAAGCTCTCTGGGTTCAGACTAGAGCCTTGTCTCTCTGGCAACGAGGGCCTGCACATCACACATCACCTCTGCTGGCTACACGTGTCCCCCTCTTCACCTAAAATCATGGTTATCCCCAAATCTCCTCCCTTAAGTAGATTAAGACCACATTTTAGAAGACCTGAACTTCCATGTTTGCTCCCTGAAATCCATTCAACATTTCCCTCTCTCCCACCATGGCAAGTGCCTTCATTCTGGGTAAATGGCCCAGATCTCCTCACGGACAAGATCCCAGGTAAAACAAAGGGAAAAATGTCATAACTGGCTATTAAACACCCACCTCCCCCAGCTCCTCCTTTCCTTGTACATTTGCTGAGAAGCAAGTGAACATAACAACAGCCCCGTGCTCAGAAAGTGGGGCTGGGGATCAGGCAGTGAGAAAGTCAATATGGAGCAGCGTGTCCATTTGTTTTGATTTATCTCACTAACTTCAATTGACAGTTAATTCATCAGAGGAGGAAAATGCCAGTCTAGTGAAAACACAACTCGTGAAGGAGAGAGGAGCGAGGGGAAAACACAGAGTGTGGATAATACAGGTAATAAATTAAAGGATACAGTATCAGTATTTTATCATTCCCACTCTGGGTTTGCCATATCCCCACTCTTGCCAATTACAATTTCTAGTGAGCAGTAAATTTGCACTGATTTACTTCACACACACACACACACACACACACGCCCTTTACAAAATGAGGTGACTTTGGAAAACAGGAAAAGACAGGGAAAGGAGTGTCTGTGGCTCCAATTCCTGAATCTGGAATTTCCAGCAGCAGCCACAAACCCTTGTGACAAACCACAGGCGAGATGAGAATTCACTCCGAGAACGTTGGCTTGGATCTAAAATCCACGAAAATATGGAAGGGTTGAAGATGGGATTTGCACTTGTGACAGCAGTGCAGGGGTGGGGATGCACTGGGAGCCTCACATCTCCCTGTGGGCTGCTCCATGGTCTGCTCACAGGGCTGGGTATCCCCCCTCACCCAGGGAAATGCTCCAGGTACCCCCTGGTTCATCCCCCTGACCCCACAGCTCCTCCCTTGGGGTCATTTCTCATCACCCAGCAACCTTTCATTTTTTTTTAAATTGGTAAAAAAAGGGATTTTTACCTTCAATGCCCCTCTCTCCCCAAGGATGTTTTTCAACTTGGTCTTTGCCCGACCTTAGGACAACACCAGTGACAATAAAAGCTGGAGGTGGGGTTTGGGGAGGCTGTGAGAGCCTGGCCCAGTTCCTCTGTGTTCACCTCACAGCCCCCAGTGCCCACAGCCATCAGGTAGGAGATATCAGAATTTCCCTGCTGGGAGGAATGCATGAATTAATTCAGCTCACACCATCCCCATCCTCTCTGAACCTCCTGATCTCCTCTGTTCTGGAATTCACATTTCCCTACAAAAAGCAGAACTTGCTTGTATTTCATTTAAACACTTTCCCCAGTAGTTTCATCAAATGCTCCTGTACAAGGATCTTGCTTGCTCTTAGACAACAATCCCAGTTTGAAGTTCAGCCTTGCATGGACACAACTTGGATTATTCTTCCCTGCATGTTCTAAATTTAATGACCCCGTGTTTATTTGAATGGAAGTTAACCAGTGATCTTTTTGGCCCATCACTGAGTTTTGCAGGGCTACTGAACATTTTGGGCACCATTCCTGATGCTGAATTTCCATCTGGGAAGTGCTGCTCCTCCACTCAGCAGCAAACCCCAATTTCTGCTCCAAAGAGCACAGACAGCTCAACGAGGAGCTGAACTTCCTGCTTTTTTTTTCTTTTTTTTCCCTTAAATCGCCTTTTATGCTTCTTAAACCCCAAGCACAGCTGCAGGGGACTAGAAGAAATTAAGCTCCTTTCTGTCCATTTCCCAGGAAACTGGACGAGAGCCAAAAATAACCTGTCCTGGTTGTAGCACCTGCATTTTACCTCCACAACTCTCCAGAAAGGCACCATCACCATCTCCCTGCCATGCTGCTGAAATTCCTTTTGGAGACGATAAAACCACTTAGGAATAGCAAAAGATCCTTCACTTCTGGAAGGTGGGAGTATCCATAAATCAGGGTTTGGGACAAGGGTTCAGTTGGTGCTTAAGGGATGAGCTGCTCTCACTTTTGGTTTCAGCACGAGTAAACTTGGTGCAAGTTACCAACAGTGCAGCACTTTGGAATTGTTCAGCTAAAAAAGAGATTAAACACAACCACCAAACAACAAAAAAAAAAGGATTGTACGAACTCTGAAGAACCTACACCTCCCATATTGCTGGCTAAAAGCTGCAAAGGCACAAATATGGGGTAGGGCACAGGAGAGAGAAAGGAATCACAGCCTGAGCTTCCACCCAAATGCCTAAATTAAATCACAAGCCTTGCAAAGGTTTAGAGAAGCCTGGATACTTCTGTTACGTTCACAAGTACTGCATTGGGGGGGGGGTTATTGCTCAGAAAGGGAAATACCAATTATTGCAGTAGGATTTATTGGTATGTGTGGTCCCAAAATGCCAGGCTGGTCCAGTGAACGGGGTGAACTCCTGAAAATACCTAAAAGTTGGGTATATTCTTTTATTATACAGGTAGATGTTTTTATACTCTACAGGTATAACTCCTTAAAATGCCTTAAAACATTAAAATCATCCCCAAAACGTTGATCTTTTATCTGCACCCGTTTCTGGACCCCCCGTGGCTGATGCTCAGCATCACCTGGCAGTGCAGCACCATTCCAGCAGCTGGTCCCACAGCACGTCCTGCTGCCACACCCCCGCCTGCAGCTCCGCCTTCCTGGCCTTCCAGAAACCCCCGAAACATTCCAGAACGTTCTGTGACACGCCCAAAGTCCAAATGAAACGCCGGAGGTGCAAGCTCTGCTCGTTTCAGGTGGGGAGGTTTCTGCTCCCCGGCTGGGCCAGGCAGTTCCCACCAGGATCCCCACCCCGGTGGTTCCCACGCTGCCAGAGGACACAAGGCACCACCACAGCCCCAGGCAGAACCAAAATCCCTGCGGCTGCACTGAATCCTCCCCCTGCAAAAACGTTCTGGTGGCTCCAAGGAGTGAAACACAACGGCCCGAGTTCGATGGATAAGGATTTCCCCCGCTCAGCTGAGCAGGCTGTGATTTAGCAGCGAAGTTTCCAAGTTAAACAGCCTTTTCCTCCACAACATAAAAGATGAAGGAAGCTAAAAGGTGTAAGCAGGAAAACAGAATCTGATGTTTTATGGGGTTTGGGGGTGGAATTACCCAGGGCCATTAAAGCTGCCTGTGTGGCGCCGACAGGAAATTCACCCCAACTACAGCTGACAGTTCTCCTCTCCTTCAGGAGACAAACATTTATTCCCCTCCTCACAGCAATTCCTTTAGGCTATGGCTGTTGTCAGCTACAGGAGAATCATGGGTTTCCTGTTGGGATCTTTGACACTTGTCAAGTCCAATTGAAAAAACTTCCCCTCTTGCAGCGTTCAAATCACACTCACAGCAAAAGTTTTGCTGCTCTGCTGCACCAAAACACTTTGGATGTAACCCGGTTTTTAAACCTCACTTTGAATCAATAAATTGGATTTAAATTTGCCTTGTTAACAGTTCTGAAGGAGCTGAGCCTGTCCCCCTCCCTGCCCTGCTGGAGGACAGACACGGAGCCCTTGGAGAGGACTGGGGACACTGCTCAGCCCTGCTACTCTCTGCCCCCGAGACAGGGGGTTTATCCAGCTCCTCACATCCCTCTTCTTTCCCAAACATTTGGCTGTGGAGGCTCCCCCCCAGCCCCTTCCCTTCCCCTTGCTCCAAGTTGAAGGCAGTTCACCACTTACGGTCATTTACAGCTTACATCCCGGCAAATCCAGAAGGTGTCTGATGAAAAAGAGGGGCTAGCCAAGCATCTTAATCCCCCTGTTCATTCATGCTCTCTGTAATGTTCTTTCAGGCCTCTGCTGAGAGACTAGGCTGAAATGAAGGCTGATAAATTAGTCTGGAGGGAAACAAGGCAGATTCTGCTTGTAAAAGGTCATTCCAACTTTGTTCTGGGTGAGGGTTTATCTTGACTGCAGCTGCGACAGACAATGGCCGGGGCCTAAACGGCAGAAATCCAAGCTCTGCTCACGAAATTACTGTGCTGATAAGGGAGAATGGGCTTCAGGGAGATCGAAATGGGAAGAGGGAGGTGGGGGACGAGGGTGAGGTGTAGGTATTTCTGAACAGGACTGAGCAGGGATGGCACGGTGAGATGCGGGATTAAAGCAGGGCACTGTCCCAGAGGGAAGGAGCACTGACCAAAGGGAGGAGAGAACCTCTTGTGTGTGCTGAGGGAAAGGTCTGGGTGCTACACGGGCTCGGAGGGGCTGAACCTGGAGCAGACAGGTTATAAAAGACACCGAACACAGAGGGGACTCTGAAAGGTCGGGGCTGCACGGCTCAGGCTCCGGGCGTCGCTTCCAGGACGTGCAGGGATTTATTTCCCCAGCTACACGTGGCCAAGAGCAGCCAAAATAAACCCCAGCAAGGAGGGTGCAGGAGGAGACTGGGTGAGAACACTCCTCAGAGGAAAACACTCATTTTCTTTGAGAATTTTTGTGCCTTTCTGGGCAAAGAGGGTAAATGATGGCGAGTTGTGACGAGCCACCCTCCAGCCTGTGCTTCTGAGATGTCTCCTTTAGGGACACATCCCACTGGAACGTGCACATCCCATCAGTGCAGACACACCAAAGGGTCACAGCCCACTGGCACCTCTCTGGAACCTGATCCCAGCTCCACTGGGGCCTGGAGCTGAGCCCCTCCTGCCTCCAGCCCTGGGATCCAGCACAGGATGGGCAGGGAGCTGCTGCACGGAGTCCAGAGGAGGCTCCAGGATGAGCAGAGGGATGGAGCAGCTCTGCTGGGAGACAGCTGGGATTGTCCAGCCTGGAGAACAGCAGGTGACCTAATTGTGGCCTTCCAGCACCCTAGAGGGAGCTGGCAAAAAAGATGGAGGAAAAACTGTTTACCAGGGCCTGGAGTGCCAGGACAAGGGGGAATGGCTTCAAAGTGACAGAGAGTAGGGTTAGATTAGAGATCAGCAAAAAAAATTCCTCCCTGGGAGGGTGGTGAGGCCCTGGCACAGGGTGCCCAGAGAAGCTGTGGAATCCCTGGAAGTGCCCAAGGCCAGGTTGGACAGGGCTTGGAGCACCCTGGGATAGTGGAAGGTGTTGGGGGTGGAGTGAGATGGGCTTTAATGTCCCTTCCAACCCTTCCTGGAATTCCATGATTTTGTTGTCTGTTTGCTTTGAGGACAGAGGGGACCAGGAAATCAGGAGAGCTGCACAACCCAGCCAGGATGGAGATTTTACAAGGATGCCTCACAAAGCAGCTGGGCCTCAGTGACAACTCGAGAAAGAGAGCCCACGGCTGGGAGTAACTCTTCCAAAGACACCCCCACGCTCTGGGAACGCTCCTGGCACCCCAAGGGCTAATTCCCCACCTTGCCCTCCTCCTGCAGCCGTGGTTCTTCCATTCATGTTCCTAAAAATGCCTCAAACTCAGCTTCACACCTTCCCTGGACAAGCAGCCCTTGTTTTGCAAAGCTGAGCTCTCTCAGTACCGGGGTGGGCCCGTTCTGCTCAGGTCCCAGCACCTCGCTGGGATGGAACACATGGAAAGAGGGATAATGGACACAGGGAAAGAGGGATAATGGACACAGGGAAAGAGGGACAATGGACACAGGGAAAGAGGGACAATGGACACAGGGAAAGAGGGATAATGGACACAGGGAAAGAGGAATAATGGACACAGGGAAAGAGGGATAATGGACACAGGGAAAGAGGGATAATGGACACAGGGAAAGAGGAATAAAGAACACACAGAAAGAGGGATAACGGACACAGGGAAAGAGGGATCAAGAACACAGGGAAAGAGGGATAATGGACACAGGGAAAGAGGGATAATGGACACAGGGAAAGAGGGACAATGGACACACAGAAAGAGGGATAATGGACACACAGAAAGAGGGATAATGGACACACAGAAAGAGGAATAATGGACACACAGAAAGAGGGATAAAGAACACACAGAAAGAGGGATAACAGACACAGGGAAAGAGGGATAATGGACACAGGGAAAGACAGATAATGGACACAGGGAAAGAGGAATAAAGAACACACAGAAAGAGGGATAACGGACACAGGGAAAGAGGGATAATGGACACACAGAAAGAGGGATAAAGAACACACAGAAAGAGGAATAAAGAACATACAGAAAGAGGGATAACGGACACACAGAAAGAGGGATAATGAAAAAGGAAAGAGGAAAGGGTGAGTAATTAAGAGCTGTGTAAGCAAGTGAAGAACCAAGCCCACCCATGTCCCACTCCCTCAGAAAAAGCAACAGACCCAACCCTTTGTTTCCATTTCCCCAAATACAACAAATCTGCCTGGCATTTCCAGAGCCAGACAAGAGGCAACTGAAGTGCCAAAATGTGTGAAGTCCTAAATCCCAAACAAAGTTAGTCTTGCTACGTTTACCAGCTCTCCAGATCTGTGGTGCTGCTCTGTATTTGCCATGGCAAGAGGAGGACGGTGCCAAATTATGCAGAGAATGTGATTTTCCCATCCTTTAAAAGCAATTAACACAACGTTTTACTTGGGAAAATTTGCTGTTGGTACTTCCTGCATCGCACAGGTTGAGGTAAAGAGATTTAATTTAGAACTTGCAGGCTTTAGGACTGACCAGGAGCTCAGATGGGGTTTACTGAAGGGTTTGATGACCCTGAGCACATCCCTGGACCTCACCCTGGAGCCCTCAGTGCCCCAATCCCACAGGAACATCTCTGAGCAGTGAGGACCATGAGGCTGATTCCCAAAAAACCAACAGCCTCCTTCTACCAGCAGCTTGAAAACCCCAAAACGAGCTATTTTGCATCTCTCCCACCTTCCCAATCTGCCTCTGAGAGAGCCCCCAGAGCTCTGCCTCCTTCAGAGCCCATGTATATTTATGGTTTCCCTTATTGATCATTTCCTTTACAAAAGCCCACTGTGGTCCAGGCTCCAGCAGCCAGGCTTTGCTGGGAGCAGACAAAACCCAGGTGGAGTCTCTCTGTAGGTTAAAATTCCAGAGGAAGAAGCAGTGCCCTGACTTCTGCAGGGCTTTTGACAAGGAAAAAAAGCAATTTTTCAAACCACTGTGGTCACCACTGAGCTGTTCGTGGGATTTTTTTCCTTTTTCTTTCTCCTTTTTGAATGTGTGGCTGATAAAATATTGCTCCAGGAGCTGGTATTCAGGGATGGCTCTCGAAGACGAAAGGAAAATATTTATTTCCTTTTTCTGCTTGTGAATCAGAATGTTCTATTTAAAGAAAGTGCCCTCTGCCGGATTGCTCATGAGTTATTACCCCTTATGGAAATAAAGGAGAAAAATCAGGAGGTATTCTTAGTCATTCCCTTCCCCTGTCTCTTCTGTTTTTCCCTTAAATCCTTATATACCCATGTTTTAGCCAATGCCTAAGATAGAGCAACTTATCTTGGCATTCTTGGGCCTAAAAAAGGCTTCACTCTCTTAACCCTGGCACTGAGGCGTTTGGGGAAATGTCAAAAAATGGGACAAATTTCAGCTATTTCACTTGGATGCCGTAAGGTGCATTTTTCACTTTTATCCAGGGTCGAAATTATTAAATTAAACCCCCCCAAAAGGTGGAGCTGAAGACAATGGGGTTTCTCCTGTGATTCCATCAGCTTCTTCCTCTCAATCCCGAGCCAGTCCTTGTTCCTCCTGGCATGGTTTTGATTCCAGTCATAGGAAACAGCCCAACAATTCCCAGCACCTGGGTCTGACCCTTCCCCTTCCTCGTGGTGGTCCCCTGACACCAGAACAAAGCCCAGATCCTGCAGGGAAAATAAAAATATTGATGCTCTCCCAGAGCTGCTCGCTGGGAAGGGGATGGAACTGAGCATGTACAAAGCTGAACAATCTCCTTGGCCCAAAAATCTCACTTAAAAATTTAAATACTTTAATTAATTCAAATTATTAGAACAAAAATCAAATCTTTAAAATATTTAGAGGTCAGGAACTTTTTTTTTCTTTCCTAATAGTAATTTTTTCTTCACTGAAACTCTTTTTGGTCCAAAGAAAAAGTTTCTCTGCAGTTTTATATCCATGTGTATAAAAATTCCAGCTGGGGATGCTCCTAGCAACTATTGGGGGCAGTCCCAGGGGGCTCTGAAGTTCTGCTTTCCTCATGAACCCAGAGATTCTTTCATTTTCAGAGTGGTTCCAGCCTGGCAGGTCTGGGAAATTGGGAGGGAACCTTGCATGGGAAACATTTGTTGTGCAGGTAACGCTCTGCACCTTGGGAAGGGACACACACAAAATTCTTCAGCAAATTCCCTGCAAGAGCAGGGATGGGGCTTGGAAAACAGCAATTCAGGAACTCCTTTTCCCTCAGGGGGAGAGGCTGCTGCAGTAACATCGTTCCCCAGGCAAAGGGAGAGGCAGAGGAGGGGAAAATGAGTGAATCAGGGAAGGAAAAGCACCAGGAAATGTCATCACATCCTCGCAGGGCCCAGCTGAGAGCCCTTCAGGAGACACCAGGAGCTTTGGGGATTTCTGTTCTCATTTAAAGGACTCATGCTCCTTTCAGCATCTCTGGCTAAGACAGGACAGAGCAGAACTGGATCAGCTTTTAAAGGGAAATGAAGGAATCCCTGCACTATCTGAGCTGGGAAACATGACAAACCCATCACGGTTCAAGCCGTGCTTAGAGGCTCCTTCCTATTCAAATATTTAAATATTTTAATATTAAATATAAGAGATTTAATATTTTAATATTTAACATTATGTTTATAATATTAAATATATTTAATATTATAGTTAAAAATATATTTTGATTTTGAGGACATTTTAATCTATTTAAGATTCAAGGAAATTGAATGTAATTCTCCTCCCAGCATTTAAGGCCAGTCACGTAAAGTAAATTTCCCTTGGCTCCTAGGAGTATTTTCTATATCTTATTTTCTAAAAAGCAGTAAAGATAAGAAAGAACCCGTGTTAAAAATTTAAATTTTGCAGGAATAGGGAGGTTGGACTGCTGTGAGTCAGTGACACTTTAAAGTGTGTTCAAACCCAGCAGTTTTCCCTGGCCCAGACGTGGAGCCAGAACTCTGCTCCGTCCTCAGCTGCTGGCTCCTATTTTTTTCCCCAGTTATTTGTCTTCCACGGGACCGGCTCTACCTTCCACCCCCCAAGTAGGAAATGAAAGCACTTATTTATTTTTCCTATGTAAAGGAGCAGCCTGGCTCTGACACTTCAGCTGAGAGAAGTCTTTGTGCTTCAGCAAATAACCTCTCTTGAAATAAAAATGAAAATATAAATTAAAGCAAACCGCCTTTATCAGTGGTGTTCACCCTGCGAAGCAAACTCAGCTAAAACCACGACTGCTTCCAGATCTCCTACAGCTCAGGTGCTCAATTTCCCCTTGGGATGAGATTCCTGTTCCTCTCTCAATTAGGAAAATTAACAGCGCCGTGATAAACGCCATCATTTATCCGAAGCAATCAAAACCATGATGTAATTACTTTTATTTTAATATTAAAAATTATAAATAAATAAAAATAGAAATATTTTTATTGTAATTTTATCTTCGTTTCCCCCGGGTCCCGGAGGCCGCGAAGCGCAAACGCGCCGCGGTTTATTCGGGGTGCCGGCGGTGCTGTGCTCTGTGTCAGAGGGCAGTGGCAGCAGGGGAAATGCACTCAGCTCACACTCAGTAACCACAGGGGTTTCAGGTGGGCTGGTGCCTTTCAAGGCACACACAAAAAAATAATAAAAAAAGGTGAAATGACACGATCGGCACGGCGGTGTCAGGGAACGAGGGGAAGCATCCAACAGGTCCTGCACAGGAGGCACTGAATCATCCCTGGGAGGGGCTGGGGGCCAGGATTGACACATCTTATTTATTTTTATGAATAGATTTATTATTTATTTGACACATTTATTTTTGTGAGATGTGCGTGAATCACTCGCTGCCATCCCGTGTCCAAAAAGGCCTTGAATGATAGGCGTGGTTTCATTCAAAGAATATTTTTTCAGTCATATCCCACAAAGCAAAGCAGGAGTCCAGATATGAGGCTGTGCTGCAGATAAGGTAGGACACGTGTTCAGACCGTCACCACCCAGCCATTCCTGTCTGCTTCAAAGGAAAAACCCCTGTAATAAAGATAATTATGCATCTTTTTTCAAGGTGTGGCAGATAAAACGCAGCATTCTGCGTTCCCCTGGATGTTTTGGGCTATTAATGAGTGAAGCTGAAAGTTTCAGCAAGGTCTGGAGCGAGGAGTTCGGATGGAAACAGGGCTGGCCCTGCCTCCAAACACAAACTGAGTTTCCTGAGGACTTCAAGGTACAATTCACTGCTGTTTCATTTTCATTTTCACAAATCTACCCTTAACTGGAGTTTGAAAAGAGAAAGCTCTTTCTGCAGTGGTAATCCTTGGGCAGAAGAAAGAGATCCACTCTTACATCAAAGACCTCATTTTCCAACCCCCAAAATGCCATTTGATTTTTTTTTTCTGATGCAGAAATCAGAAGGAGCAGACATTAATTACGAAGCAAGTCCTGTACAACAACAAAATCAGCGTTTTCCAGCAAAACTGAGGTGGTGCTGAGGAATGGCCACTTTGCAGCCAATTCCACTTCCAGTCGACTCCCAGTTAAGTGAAAGCCTGACAATAAATTTCCTGCGATGAAGGGCAAGAACTTCTTGTGCCAAAGGCAGAAACATTGTTCAAATTAAGGAGCTGATGACTCCTAAAAACAAACACACACAAAGACCAGGTTTTCAGAGTTTGGGGAATGAGGTGTGCACCAAAGTGGGATTATCAAGACTATAAACCACAGGAAATGAATTGAGAAATATGAATAGAGAAGAGGTTGGGTGTGAAGGACAGGTGTCATTCCTGAAGTAAATTCCTAATAAGAGGGGCAATTCACATGGAATATATTCAAGTTGGCCACAACAAGGAGTTGTGTGGAAGTCATACACCATTCAACCCACAAGTCACTGCGTGACAAAACTACAAATTCCAGAGAAATACCGACCAAAAAACCAATGTCAAACTGCAGAAGGAACCTTCCCTGTAATTGTACAGTTCTCAGATTTGTTGGACTTATCACCACTGGAGGAAACAACACATGGAAACGAAAGCCAACGAGTTACTGGGTGACAAAAAGCTCCTCCCCTTGCCCTCTTTTTCACTCATTGCCCATTTCCTCCCTGCTCAATTTGATGAGCAGAGGATGCAAATGCATCCCAAAGTACCATTTCCCAGTTTGCCACCAGGCAGAGGTGCCTGGAACATTCCAGTTACCATTTCCCATTTTTCCATCAGGCAGAGCTGCCTAGAACATCCCAAGTTACCATTTCCCAGTTTGCCAACAGGCAGAGCTTACTAGAACATCCTGAAGTACCATTTCCCAATCTTCCATCAGGCAGAGCTGCCTAGAACATTCCCAGTTACCGTTTCCCAGTTTGCATCAGGCAGACCTTCCTAGAACATCCCGAGCTGCCATTTCCCAGTTTGCCACCAGGCAGAGCTGCCTAGAACATCCCAAGTTACTATTTCCCAGTTTGCCATCAGGTAGAGCTGCCTAGAACATTCCAAGTTACCATTTCCCAGTTTGCCATCAGGTAGAGCTGCCTAGAACATTCCAAGTTACCATTTCCCAGTTTTCCATCAGGTAGAGCTGCCTAGAACATTCCCAGTTACCATTTCCCAATTTGCATCAGGCAGACCTTCCTAGAACATCCCGAGCTGCCATTTCCCAGTTTGCCATCAGGTAGAGCTGCCTAGAACATTCCCAGTTACCATTTCCCAGTTTGCCATCAGGCAGAGCTGCCATTTCCCAGTTTTCCATCAGGTAGAGCTGCCTAGAACACCCCAAGCTACCATTTCCCAATTTTTTCCATCAGGTAGAGCTGCCTAGAACATCTCCCCAGGCCCTTTCCAACCTTCCACCCCAAGGGAAGGGCTCAGACACCAACACCCAGCAGACAGAGCTTATTCCATGAATTCCTGTTCAGCACCTGAAGGGATTCGTGGGTGTTGCTCCCCAATGAAATTCCGAAGGCTCTTACAGGAAACAGACCCCTGAAATGTCCTTGAACACTCTGGGAAATGGGAAAATTCGAGAGGTGCCTGCAAGGACAAGCAGAGAGTTTTGGGGTGGGGTTGAGGACACCTGAGGGAGGACAAAGCCCTTCCTTTGAGGTGTGAAATGTCCCTGCCACAGCAGGGGACAAAGGAACGCCGCTGGAACGGGAGAAGTGCCCGGAGAGGGAAAGTTTGCTCAATTACACTACAAAAACAAACAGTATCACAAAGTCAACGGGAATTGATAAATACAGCTCCTATCAGAGCACGCAGAGCAGTGGGGATGTGAGGAACCTTTCTGAAAAACCGTGAGGGTAAATACCAGCTTTTATCAGAATTATGAAACACAAGGACAATGCTTTGCCAAGGTCATAGAGAAAAAGGGTTTGCACCATTTGACTCCTGCCAGGCAATGAGGATTGCACTTTGTTCCTAAAAATCGGCCTTAAAACAAAATAACAAGCAAAAATACAAATTGAAACAACAAATGCCACCCATCAATAATTGGGTCAGAAAAAGAGGATTCATCTTTCACATTGCAGCCTACGAATAATTAATATGGCATATTCCTACAGGAAAATTATCTTTATTTTCAGAGACACCTGGAAGGGGTCAATACCTTCCTCAGGAATCTCAAGCTCCTCACACCTACAGCCCCCCTGAACAAGACCATGTATTGGCAGTAAAATAAAAGGGATTTTTCCCCCCAAAACAGCCACTTTTTGATGCTCATACAGTGATACCAATCAAATATTTTGCAATGATATTCACAACAGAAGCCAACACCAAGAGGAAATTCTGAGGAATGTCATTGGAGGGGAGAGAGGGGATCAAAACTCAGCTGAATTTCCCTCTTTTCCCTGCACTAGGATAGAAGGAAAAGGAAATTCTCCACTCAGTCATTCAACCAAACTCTGATTTTAGCTCTTCAGATACTTCCTACTGCAGAGCAACAGAACACAATTGAGTTTCGTTCTTAAAACAGGAGGTTTTTGCTGTTTCCTGCACTTCAGACACATTGAAAAAGTAAACAAAACAAAAACATCTGGACCCGCTTCTCTGGGCTTCACTGGCTCTCACTGCTCACTGATTTTTGACTTCACAATCAAGAGTGCAAATGTAATTAGAGACAATTTGAACTGTTAATGCTTCAGCCTGGCCCTTCTGACCTCTGCTTCTAAGAAAACAGGGTTCTGTCACTGCACTGGTGCCTTCTCCTGGGAAACCCTTACAGTTCCAGCCCTCAGCTGCTTCCCACCCTGCAAATCCTCCAGGACTTTGTGAACCAGTTCACCCCAGTCGTGGCTGATGGAGAAAACGAGGCAAGTCATTGCTTCACCCAGGGAAAAAATGCGGGAAAATTCAGCTCCCACTTTTTGGGACAGGCCTCATCTATCCTACAGCAAAATCCTGCCAGGAAACCTCCCTGCCCCCACTGCCCCAGACACAGCCTCTCTTCCTCAGGACAAGAGCCAGCAGCTCCCCTGGCAGCAGGGGATGCAGGGCTGGGATGGACACTGGGGCTAGAGAGAAGGAATTATATATTGGATAATGGACCCTGGGGGAGCACAGAGCAGAAATCCCAGGATACACTTCACTGTTAATGAATATTTCAGGATTATTATGGACCTAGATATTCTCTACTCTAGAATATAGGAGCAGAAGAGGCTGATTTCTGGGCCAAGCCCAGAAAAGCAGGGAGAAAGGCAAGATGGGAGCCGTGGCACAGAGCTTTTTTCCTGCCCAAGGCTGCGTTTTGCTCAGCTCCTGGGGAAAAATGACTTTCACACTTCTCCATCTTTGCTGCAGCGCAAGAACTCGAGAACATCGGGGCTGTTAATGGCTACATGCTATTTTTCCCTGCCCAGTTAATAAAGCCTGCACTGCTGACACGGGCTGGGAGTCAAAGGTAACACCCCCAACCACCAAACATGATGCGGTTAATCCCATTCCCTCCGCGCGACAACTCCCGAACACCATTTGGAAATGACAAGCACTTGATGGAGTGACCCGACATCATTCAAAAACAGACTTCCAAAAGAGTGCCCCAGCAGCTTTTGTGGCCCAAGAAGTGAACTTAAAAGGGATTTCTGCTGATTTTTAAATCCTTCAGGTAGCGGGGGTGGGAAGTTGCTCAGGGAAACACGGCATCAGAAAAGTCACCACCTCTGTCCCCAAGGCCACCAGGCCTCAGTCCAGCTCCACGAACACTTGGCAGAGAAGACAAAGGAATGTGGTGCCCACATTCCAGGCGCTTACCTCCCATCCAAAGTTTGTTTCCTTTAATGTGCTCCTCTGCACTGCCATATAGGGTCCAAATCTTTCCCCAACTTCAATCTTCTTTTTGGCCCAAATCCCTAGCCCTGCCCCTGGGATCGAAGATTCTCTGAGTTCAAAATCTGGTGGGATTGGAATGTCATCAGGAATGTAGACGGGAGCTTCATAGGGTGAGCCCTCCTTGGGAGTGAAGTCCTCACTGGTGGGGAAGGGTGACGGAGGTCCCACAGGGATGGGGGACATTATACTGTCCTCAGTTTCCTCCTCTGCGCTTTCTCCAGCAAGGAGATCGGGGTCGGTCTCGTACATATTATTTACAATCTCGCTGTCACCTAAAAGGGGAAACAGCAGAACAAAACACACTGAGATACTCATGTGAACATTGGTTAATCTCTCCCTGGGACAGGGTTGCGCTAAGCCCAGCTCTCACGCCTCTCAAGGACAAAAAACCTCCCTCGAGGGGCTCAGGTGGAGCTGAGGGAAGGGCACTGACAACCCTGGGGTGCTGCAGGAGGGTGGGGTGAGGTCACTGCAGCCTGCTGTGTTCTGTGGGATCGGGGCTGCTCTGCTGTTTGCACTTTTTGGAAAGAGGGGAGAAAACAGTGAAGAGGTGGTCGAGGTTCTCTTTAGCCACTGCGTGCTTTAACTGGCTCGGTGTATTTTGTAAAAAGGGGAAAAAAAAATTAAAAAAACAGAAATAAATTAGGGCAAAACCCAAGTTTGGCAAGAAGTGTTTGGCCTGGTGTTTGGGGTTCCTGCACAGCAGCAGCTGTGGCTGTGAGCTCCTGGAGCTGGCAGCCTCAGCCGTGCACCCCTGCAGGTGTAAGAGAGCATCACTGCTTTGAAACCACTGAATCCTGGAGTGGTTGAGGTTGGAAGGGACCTTAAAACCATCCAGTGCCACCCCCTGCCATGGCAGGGACACCTTCCACTAGCCCAGGTTGTTCCAAGCCCTGTCCAACCTGGCCTTGGACACTTCCAGGGATGGAGCAGCCACAGCATCTCTGGGCACCCTGTGCCGGGGCCTGCCCGCCCTCCCAGGGAAGAATTCCTTGCTAATCTCTAATCCAGCCCTACTCTCTGTCAGTTTGAAGCCAATTCCCCCTTGTCCTCAAGTGAAAACCCTGGACACACAGAGGGCAATAAAGTTTGGGGATTTTTCCAAAGGGAATCAATTTCTAAGCAAGGCCATTCACGTAATGAAAACTCATCCATCTTATCCAAAAAGCGAAAAAGGGTGGTGGTGGGGGAGCCAAACATGAAAGAAAAACACAATCTGTCAGCCAGTAGAAGTAGCTGGAGTATTTGGGGAGCAGATCTGCCCTGTCTCCACGGGCCAGCAGGCAGCACAGGCGTGCTCAGCAGCTCCCACCACGATAACAAACCCAACAACCACCGAGTTGTGGGTGCTCCTGGGGGGCACAGCCACTGCCTGAGCCCTGATGTCACCATGGGGGGAGCAGCACCCCACCAAAGTGACACTTCTCACTGCCTCCCAGCCAGGAACGTCAGGGGAGAATCGCTGGAAAAGCACGGCTTTTTTATAATTTTATATTATAAATACTCGAGGTATTTATAATTCATCTCCCTGCTAACCTCAGAATGCACCTTCTGTCTGCAAGACACATCTCCCCCTCTATTGCCTTTTTTTTTTTTAATGCCTAATAAAGATTTTCCTGAGTTCATGCCTAAGAAACCTGGTGGCAGACTCGACTAAAGAGGAGGATTTGGGTTCCTCTGCCAACATTTTTCTGCTCCAGCTTTTGGAGGAGAACAGGGAGCTGCCTGCTGCAGTTGACATGGGTTTCCTCTGCCAGAAAGTGCAGCCCTCCCTACTCAAACACGCCACCAGAACCAAGCTTTCATGAGCATGAGATACTCCATCATCCCCAAAATATTTGTGGTTGCAGTAAATGTTTTCTCGCCCAGTATTAGCAAGTCAAATTATTTTCTGCTCTATGATTAGCCTCTTTTGCACTTAAGGAACAGGAATTCCAACTGAGTTGAAGAGCAAAACTGGGTTTATTGGAGCACGACCTGTGAAAATTTCCAGAGGATACAAGTGAAGTATAAAGGTACCTTACTGCTGAACACTGTTAATTTAATTTAATTTCTTCTGTGGGCAACCAGGGCAGTTCTGCTTGAATTTTAATTAACAGTGAAGCTGATCCTTCATCTGACTGACCTCATCTTTCAAGAGGAATCATCAAAAGATAGGTAAATGTGTCTTTTCAGTTGTTAAATGACCCGGGACTCTCAACAGGCACGAAATGACAATGAAACAACAATTTCGGGTCACGATAGGTCTGATACCAGAGATTCCAGGTGGCATCTGTGGGAGCAAAATCCCAGCCAGGCAGATGTGGGAACGTTGGGTTCCTCAGCACAGCCCAGAGCTGAGATCAACAAATTGTACCCAGCACTGACCAACAGCCAGGGCTGCCTGGGAAAATCCCAGCTGTGCCCAAACCTGGCCCGTGTTTTGTGCACTGCCAGGAGGATTTCACAGAATCCCAGAGTCACTGAGGCTGGAAAAGACCTCCAGGATCATCAAGGCTGAGCTGTGCCCCACGCCCACCTTGTCACCAGCCCAGGGCACTGAGTGCCACCTCCAGGCTTTCCTTGGACACCTCCAGGGATGGGGACCCAAAACCTCCCTGGGCAGCTCCTGCCAAGGCCTGAGCACCCTTTCCATGGGGAAATTCCTGCTGGTGTCCAGCCTGACCCTCCCCTGGCCCAGCCTGAGGCTGTTCCCTCTCCTCCTGTCCCTGTTCCCTGGGAGCAGAGCCCAGCCCCACCTGGCTGCACCCTCCTGGCAGGGAACTGTGGAGAAAAAAGGTCCCCCTTGAGCCTCCTTTTCTCCAGGCTGAGCCCCACAGGTCGGGGAGCTGATCTTCTCCACAGGTTGTGTTTTATTCCAGGGATCTGGGGCAAATCCAACAGCTGGGGTTCAGCTTTGATTATCCCACAGAATTTTCTAGATTGTCCCCACTGAACCACTCCTCAGCTGCGGGGCTCCTCTCAGCTTTAGCCCAGACATTCCACGACTGGTTAAGTTAAAAAATACATTAAAAAAAAAAAAAAAAAGCAGGGAACATCTTGTTTTCCAGGAACAATCCCCCTCTCTCCTGAGCTCCATCCCAGCTCAGCTGGCCGCCGTGGACGTGGCCACTCCGTGGTGACAATCACCCTGTCCCACATCTGCCCCTCTGGAATGTCTGCCTGGGTGAAAAGCAGCACAGAAATACAACTTGACCTTACTGTTGTTGTCATGAAACTAAAATTAGTCCCTCCGAGCTCCCCGGCGAAATGACTTGATAAAAAGGCTCATTGAAAGGTTGTTTCCACAGATAATCAGATATGGGCAGACGCTGAAAATCTCTGTGACACCAATGAGGGGCTGGCAACAATGGGAGGGATGGTTTAGTGGTGGTGAGAGACCTCATGAATAATCTATTTAGCAGCTGTAATGAAAGCAAAAGCAAGGCTGGTGTTAAAGGGGATGGTGGGAGGTGAAATAATGCCTTGGGGTTTGGGGTGGGTGTGTTGTATTTGGGCTTTAATATGTTTATTATTATTTTTATTATTATTGCCATTATTCCTGATTTAATTATTATTATTGTTGTTGTGGTTTGATAGCTAATTCTGCTGTGGAAATACCCAATTATCTGAAATGACTGAGCATTTTTTACACTCACAGGTTGCAAAGAGCTTCTTTGACTTTTTCTCTGGGAACATTTAAAGAACATCCCAAGAATTAATTTCTGTTGGGCAGGCAGTGCCTGATCACCAGCACAACCTTGAGTTTCACTGACCTGGACAATTCGAGTGAAACCCAGGTATTTTTATGTTCTAACAAGGAGGAGAAAGGCAGGCACCCACTGAACTCACACCTTGCCTCAGAACCTGGAGCCTCAGGCCCAAAGGAAGCATCCAAGCAGAGGAGCAGAAAATACAAATATTCACAGAGGACTTTGGCTTTGTAGCTAAGAATGAAATCACACAGGCACAGCCCAACAGGTGCTTTTTCCTTAGGGATTAACTGTGTTGGAAGGGTTTTTGCATCATTATCCAAACTTTGTGGCTCATTTCTA
This sequence comes from Nicator chloris, assembly GCA_013400495.1. NCBI lineage: Eukaryota > Metazoa > Chordata > Aves > Passeriformes > Pycnonotidae > Nicator > Nicator chloris. The sequence continues at coordinate 188,367 of WAAE01013760.1, forward strand.
GCTGTGAGTTTAAAATCACATGTGAGTATTAAAACCTCAGTGCTGTCTAAACCTGCTTGTTAAGTGGTAATAATAATAATAATAAAAATTATTATCAGGAAAATATTAATTAGGCCAGGACTTCCCTGGGGTTTGTTTCCATTCTCTGGCTCTACAGGAAGAGCACTGGGGTGATCTCAAACATGTTTCCCAGCCCAAAGAGGGACATCACCACCACCTTCACAGCTCCACGGGTGTCCTGAGGTCCCTGCGCTGCCTGATTTTCCTTTAGAAAGTTTCCCCAGGGAAGAAAACAGAGCAACCCCACCAAACCAAACAATCCCTGATGGAATGGCTGGTGAGGAAGAGGGCAGGGAATATTTGAGCACTTTGAGCAACGTCTTGAGGGGCATTGAGCAACCTGGTGTGGTGGGAGCTGCTCGTGGCAGTGGGGTTGGAATTGGGTAATTTTTAAGGCCACTCCAACCCAAGGGCTTTTCTGATTCCATGATTCTTTATTTCACACCTCCAGCAAACAAAACATTTCTAGCTCTGGGGTGATGGGATTCTGTCTCCAGTTCTGTGGACTCAGACCAAGAGTAAAGTCATTTTTCTGACCCCTTTGTAGGCCAGAGGAGCTGGATCAGGCCATCAAAACTCAGCCCTGCTCAACCAAGAGGGAAATATTCCCATTCAGGAGGTGCTTGGCTGCTGCTGGCAGGGTTCACCACCTCGGGGTGTTGTGCTGCTCATCTCACCTTCCTCCAGGTGAATTCTGAGGAATACCTGCCCTGCATCCTGCCTTAATCCCTTGGGAATTCTGCAGGAGCCTGGCTGCCTGTCCCTCTGACAGCAGGCACAGCCCAGAGCTTGGCAGGCACCACCCTCAACCACAAAGGGCCTTGGAAAGCCCGAGGAGCACCCACCCCAAAGTGCCTCGGGCACAGGATGATCCCAGTGGTCAGATTGCCACCTGATGGCCACAGCTGAAATACAATAGGAAATCCCAAATCCGGGCCCTGCTCTGCTGAATCTGCCTGGGCAGGACCAGCCCAAAAATCCAGCTTTCCCTCAAGGTGGTGGGAACTGCTGGTGTCAGCCAGCTCTGGATCCAGTCCTGGCATTCCTGAGCACTGTGAGCCTCTAAGTCCTCTAAATCCCACATGAAATGAGAAGAAATGAGAATTCTCCCTAAACTTTCTCCCTCCTCGTGGATCCACACCTCCCTTCCCGGACTTTTCTCCCTGCTGGGTGCAAACCTGAACCTGCAGAGAGGGAAATGCCTGGATTCCCAGGGGGATCTCACTTCTGGGTGCTACAAACACCAGCCACACTTTTCTTTAGCCTCATGTGACGAGAGAAATGTGCCTTTGTGGGTTGGATTGTGCAGCACCCTCTCTGGAAGTTTGTGTGAAATACTCCTGCCAGAAAAGATGCAAATTAGCCACAAAATGTCACGGGAGGAATGATTCCTCTTCCATTAAGGATGGGGCTGAAGCATTAAATGCTTCAAGGTCATACAAAAATGGCTTTTCCCCCACCCATGGACAGCATTAATGAGAATGCTGCCAGGAAAGGAAAATAAACAGTTTAAGATTCTCAAGCCCACTGCCCAATTTCTTCATCCCATTCATTGCAAGAACCTTTCTCTTCCATCTCCATCCAAGCTCTTCTGGGATTTACAACATTTGCTGGTGGATACTGATCTGAAATCAACACATCCAGCACCCAAACCAGAGCCTGGCCCTGAGGAATGCCCTGGGATCAGGTCCCCAGACTACAGAGGATCCTCTGACAGCTTTCCCCATCACCTCTGACTGCTGCCAGAGAGAGAGGAGATCCTGCTTTAAATTGGGAAATGTCTTTTTTTCCTCTTTTGTTCACTCACGAACCCCCTTCATTTTCACAAATTTAACAGTTGGAGAAAGGCTTGGGCAATAAATACCCAGGCAGGGAAGTGGCCACGGGTGGGAAGTGGTTTTGGGAAGTGGTTTTGCCCCCGTGCCACGGTGCCAAGGGAATGTCACAGGGGCTGTTTGTACCTTTGAGAAATGGTGCTGCTCACAGAAGCCTTTATTTAATTTTTCACTTCACTGGGCACTTCTGCTACAACTTGCTGTGGTTTTGCCAACTTTTCTGAACATGTCTAGAGGTACTCAGCTTGGAATTCTGGTATTCCTCCCTTAGGATTCCCCCTGAATCTTGGGCCTTTAACACCACAGGACACTGACACACCAAGCACCTCAGATTATTGCTCAGTGGAATAATCCTTTTTCTTCCCTAGATCATATCCAGAGCTTCTCACAGCTCCCTGACACCTGAGAACACCCAAAATGCTGCACGTAAAAGGAATTAGGGACAATCAAAATGGCTGTGGGTGAGATCTGGTCTTCCCTATTCCCTGTTCAGGCTGGAATGGTGGCCCAGCTGTGACAGGACGAGTCACAGGTCACTGGCTTTGTCCAGCTGACAAGCTAAATTCCACTAAATAGGTGTGCATGGGAAATTCAGACCCTGCCAACCTCAAATCGTTGGATACTCAGTCGGGTCTGAGCTGATCCCACAACAAACCCACCAGCCCAATACCCAAACTCCACTCTCAGCTTGTTTCCCTTAAAACACTAATTCTATTTCACTTCCACACTACAAAGCACAGAATTTTGGGAACGCTCAAGAAGCAGGAAGATGCTGATGGGGCAAAGAGGATTTTGGAGGTGAGTGCTCAGGAACCCATCCCTGAGTGGCCCAGCTGCTCCAAACTCTGCTGGCCAAGCTCCCTGTACCCCAATGACAGCCACAAACACTCACATTTGCCAGGCTACACATGGAAAAATTTATTCATGGCTGCCATTGAAATGAAATCTGAAGGAGCCACAAGTTTTGGCAAATCCCTGTGTAAGGTCCCAGACAGGAACAAGCTCTGAGCATTCCCAGCACAGGAACCTGCCCCAGGCTCTGCTGAGTCCGGCTCTGCTGCCCAAATCTTTGCAGCTGGAGTTTAAGGACAGAATACAGGGAACTTCCCTGGGTCTGGCTGATGCAGAACTGCTGCAGAACACATCAAAAACCCAATTTGCTGCTGAAGAAGACTCAGAATGGCAGAGACAGTGAGGGATGAGGCAGGAGGAGGAGGCAGGACGAGTGAAAAGGAGGAAGGACTCCCATAAAAGTTAAATGCTTGCAAACGCAGCCCCTTTCCCGTGGTTACTTCGTATATTCATTTTTTCAAGTTTCACGTTTATGCCCTGCTTTGTCTTAGCTGCAACTGCACCTCTCCAAGCAGCTTCAAGTCCTTTTATTAAAAAGAAACAGAAAGCAGATCCGAAAGGAGCAGTGGGAGCAGATGAGGGCTGAGCAGAGTTAATCGGGTGCATTTTCCAACCAACATTCTAAAAGCAGTTGAGAACTACAGAACTTGGCTGTGAGTGGAACAGGTATTAAGGATTTCAAGTGTCTTTGGATTTAAGCAAAAAAAAAAAATTAAGTGTTTTCTTTTATTAAGGGATTTCTGCTGGCAGAAATGAAGAATAAAGCTCGAAACAGTATTTCAGTGTGCTCCTTAATACCCATTTTCCTCTAGTAAAACCAGCAGGGAAAGTGTCCAAATTACTCTGCTCTAAATGCCAGTATTATATTTCCAGTAAAAGTCTGGTTCAACCAGGCATCAAAAATATTTCCACATAAGGCCCTTTTAGAATCAAACTCTTCAGAGAATGTTGTTGTTGTTGTTGTGTCTTGTCCTTAACTTCGCTTCACCTGATCTCCCTGAACCCACAATTTTGTTTTATATTTGAATTCAAGCTGGCATATTTACAATTTGTGCTATGTTCAAATATTAATTTGATCCATATTTGGATGCAGTAGCTAAAGTTGGTTCTTTTAAGCAAAAAACAAAAACAAACAAACAAACAGCAAAAAAAGCTTTGCTATCTTATTCTTAAAGGCACTGGAAAAAACATCAGCCTTTGGGATTTCTGTCTCTCAACTATTTATGAGATAAAAACTCCAGTGAAGTTATCACAAGATATATATAGTGTATGACCAGAGTGGTAACAAACATTTGGGGAGAATGTATAGAAATAGCACAACAGCAAAAAAATTCTGGGGAGGAAGAGAGGAAAGCCTGGAGAAAAGCTCCACTCGGTGCAGAAAAACTGTCATTGCTTTGCAGTGCTTTGCTTCTTTTTTGCCCCAAAATCCCCTCCCTATTTAAAAAATCTATAGAAACGCTCCAGCCCCGCAGAAAACGCAGCAAAGTGGAACTTTGGAAACGACAGCGAGAGAAAATTCCCTGCCGGGAGAAACGCTACCTAGTTGGAATAAATAAAGAAACGCACTCGGGCTGGCTCTCCAAAAACCAACAGCCCGTGCTGGATGTTTCTCCCGGTGCTGGATGTCAGACCATGGAGCAAGAATAAAGCGTTTGTGAGGCTCCAAAAGGAGCCCTCGCGATTGGAATTCGCCTCCGTGCCAAGCGCAGCCTTTGGGGCCGTTGTCACCGTCTCATTGTCATTCCGCTCACTGTGGCCTCCCCAGGGTCCCGAGCAGGAGCCCTGGCATTATTAACACGGCAGATTAATAGCAGCGGGGAGAGGCGTTTGCACAAACGGGCCGAATTATTAATATTAATCGATAACAATCTCCAGTTGCTGCGGCGGGAGGCGCGCAAACGTTTGCGGGAGGAGAGGAGGGAGGGCAGAGCGCGGAAAGGGGATGGTGCCCATGGAATGGGGAATGAAAGGGGAGCAGGGAATCAATGCAGGGCACAGGACGGAGCCGTGAGGTGGGTGTCAAAAGCAGGGCTCTATTTTCACAGGCGCGCACAGGCACACATTTTAATGCCACCAGATAAGTTGGATTTGCCTCGCCCCGGCCAAAAAAAGAAAATCCGGGGAAGCTCGCTGGTTTTATGTCGGGGGAGAAACAGCAGAGCTCTGCAAAAACAGGGGGAAAATATCCTGCGTCCTATTTTTGCTCTCCCGACTAAGGCTGTGCTCTGCAAACTCTGTTTTCCTCAACACTCAGAACACCACACAGATATTTTTTAAATTCAGGTCTGCCCACACTTACCAGATTTCTACGTTTGTATTTCAAGCTCTTTTCTGCTACCACCCCTCTGTTTTAAAGCCAAAAAATCTGTAAAACTTTTTCCATCTTTTCTAATGGATCAGCCCTATTTTTTGTGATTCAGTCTTTGGAAGTCTTTATCATTATTTCACACACTCTTTAATTACAAACGGCACAAGTAGAACGCACAGGGATGTTTCCAAAGAGTTTCCCAAATGCTCCAGCTCACAATATCAGTGAACCCAAATCCAGCCATTCCAGCTCAAGACCTTTCAGCACAGACCCCACTGGGTCACTGAGCCAAGTCCTCCCCGAGCTTTGGACAAACAAATGAGTTTTTCACTCAAAGGCACATTTTTGCCTCAACGTTTGGTTGGAGCCAGGAATGTTTCTCCCAGATCTGGAAGTGAAGGTCTGGGTGAAAACCCTTCCTGGCCCAGAAGGGGCTGCCCGAGCTCTGCCCCACATGGGACACACAAAGGGCTCTCAAACACTCGCTGCAGCTTTGATCTTTGGGCTGGGCTGGTTTCCTCCCAGAGAGGTGAGACCCACAAGGACAAAGCTCCTCGGACTAAATCTGGGCTGGGAACAAAGGATTGTGCTCAAGAATCAGCTGGAAATGGCTTTTCCACTCTTTATGGGCTCACTCCCAAAGCCCATGGAATGCTGTGGGGTTTTACAGCCTGCCCCTGACTTGTTTTGGCTTTCATTTTATGCTCCCACACATCCCAACCTGCCTAGAGCCCACCAAGCCACAAAATATTTGTGTTTTCTCAGTGTCCTGGGCATCTTCTGGGCACCTCACTGACCACATTGTCAGCCCTTCCTTCACAGCCACTCCAAGCAGGAATTACCAGCTGCTCTTTCCTACCAGGAACGGCCCAGAAACTGATGATGCAGCTTTGGGATGGACATTGTGACACACAGGGACAACGACAGCAGCTGAACCTCAAATGTGCATCTGAAGTCGGTGGCTGGCACACATCTGTGACTGCACCCATCCAGTTTTGCCCATCTGTCTAATTCACATTTCACCTGTCACATTTTGACCATGTAAATAAGGAAAATTCAGAGGTCTACCAAGTATTTCCCACCACTGGGCTGAGGAGTCAGGTTCCTGATCTTTTGGGACCAGAGCTGAATCCCTTTCCTTGGCCGAACACCTTTCCTCTTGCTACCACTGTCCTGATGATTGCAGAAATGTTTAATTACTGTGAAAAACGGAATTTTAACAGGGCAGGTGATGACAGTAAGAAAAAACCGGGCTTATTAATGCTGTTCTCTGCAGAGATCTCTCCATTTCTCCTGTCCCCATCCCAATTCCAATAAATGTTTGCACTGGGAGCACCTCCACAGAGATAATGTCTGGGGCATTTTTCTCCTGGCCACTCAAGTGCTCTTTTCCCTCTAAGAATGAGAACCTGACAAAGAACTGAGCGTGTGTTTAGTCCTCCTACCCTTCCCCACTGCAGCCTATTTACAACTCACTGCTGATGGAGAAAGTGCTCCCAGAGTTTGTCTGCAAAATGTAGGACAGGAGAGATGGGAGGTTCAACGAATGGCAGTGGGATGTGACACTCCAGAAAATCCTTCCCCAACACTGTGAACGAACACTGTTACAGGTGTCATTCCTGGGAGAATCCCATCCTCTCCAAAGGAGCTTTGCCCAGTTCCAGAGAACTCCAGAATTGTTTCAGACTGACTCATTTCACAGCCACACCACAATATCCTCCTGGCTTTGCCTGACAGATCCAGTCACATTCATTTTATTTCATTCATTCATTCATTCTGATTCCACCAGATTCTGGTTCAGCCAGAGCCTGGGAAGCTGTGGAAGCACGAGGATCTGGGGCTCTCCCAGGGCACTCCCCACATCGAGGCAGAACTTCCCTCTCCTTCTGAAGCAATCCTGGGCGTTGCACCCACCACCTGGCCCTATTTAAAGCCATTACATTATTCTAAAAAGGATTATTTATACTAAAAACACTCCCGGGACTACTGTATTTGTATTTCAGGGCTGCTGCATCCCCTATTTCCTCACTGCTCTACCATGGCCCGAGGCAGAGCGGCTGAAATGACTTGCGATGCCACTGTAATTTTTATCAAGGCTTGTTCCTGGTAAAAAGCCTCTTTGTTTCAAAGAAATGTGATTTGGCCTTTTTCCTCCTCTGCTCTATTCCTTGGTTAATATACCACTTCCACTGGCCCTGGGGCTAAGAAAGGTATTCCATGGAATTGGTCAAATCTCACTGTTTTTCTTCTAAATCACAACTGGCTTTTTTCCCTCGACCCTTGCTAAGCACTATCTAAGCTGACAGTCTGAACTTGAGATTTTATTTGTGCCTTAACTCTTCAGCTCCTGGATTTGCAGCAGTCACATGGCCACGTTGAAGAGATGCACCAAGGCTGCTCAAGCTGCTCTGGAAAAGGAGGGATTAAGGGCAAGGCAGGAGGAGCAGCTCTGGCTCGTGTTATTTATTACACAAGGCAAATTTGTCCATCTCTATAACAGTATTTTCAGCCAGGTGTTCATTTGTTATAAATCTGAACACACCAGTGACTTACGTGAAGGTCTACAAAGTTGAAATTTGAAGTTTTAAAAGTCTTTTTAAAAAAAAAAAAAAGGCTCTTCATTTCTTATCTCCCACAAAGAATTTGGTTTTGAACACAGTAACGCTTAACCCAGATTTGGGATTGCCTAATCAAGTTTTAATTTAGTCTGTCTCATTGACAAATAGGGTGGATTTTCCTACGAAATATCTGCCAAGTGTTCAAGTACACTCATAAAATATCCCTCGAAAGCAGAAGCTGCAGCAGGAGCTGTTTGTTGACCTGCATTTTTAAAATGCCCACAGCCTCTAATAAAGTGAATAATTATAAATGAGGAAATCCAGGGGTTTTTTTATACATCTATGAACTGGTCCTGTTTGGAATCCAGTCCTCATCCCTAGCACACAGAGCTGAGAGCATCAGGGAAGAACACTTCACCTCAAGGGAAAAAAATGCATCAATATCCAAAATTATTAGTTATTAAAATTATTAGTTAACACCCTAATGGGATCTTCAACAATTAATGCAAATCAACACCTTGCCTGAGAATTTAGTCAGAGATCATCACCCTCCCAATTAGCTGACAATTAATAATCCTTTGTGCAGGAAGTTTTCACTGTTGTTCAGAGATTTAAACACGTTTCTAAACTTTGCTAGCCATAAAATTATACCCACAAAAAGAGGATTAAAATCACCAAGATGACATCCTGCTTTATGGATCATCAGCGAATATATTTGCATTAAAATTAAACACAGACAGGAAAATTAGCTCACTGAAGGAAACACAATCCCAAAACATGAATGTCTTTATCTCCCAAGACAGCACCTACACCCAGCTGTGAAAAGTGAGGCATTTTTAAGTAGCACAAATATTTCTCCTGGTGTTCACCAAGAGAGCCTCTGTCAGAGCAGCTCTGCAGAACTCCAGGATTCCCAAAAAAATAAAGCTCCAGGATCTCTCAGTGCCCTTGCTGCAACAGGAACCTGGGCACTTCAACATTCCCTCCAGGAGTGCACTGAGGGCTTTTGTTTGTTTGTTTGTATAAAGCTTCCCTGTGTTTTCCTTCTCTAATCCCTCTGTTTTTCTGCTCCCTCCACAGCCAAATCCATGGAAACTCAGAGAACCTGAAAGGTCCCTTGCAGGTCAAGTGTTATTTTTCTTCATATACCTGACTTTAACTGGTGGAATTGCTTGAAGATTTCCCTCACGAGTTTGATAAAACAAACAAGGCCTCAGAGCAGGGTTGTTTAACTCTTGTTTTCTACTCAATACCAGAATTTTCATCAGTCAGCCTGGCAAGAGTATAAAAACTACAGCTAAGGCAAGCCAGGAGTTGATCCAAGCTCCCTGAGAGGAGTGCATCCATCTGCAGTGGTCCCAAAACCCAGCCCCAAATGGCTCGAGCAGTGTTCCCACCACTCTCCCTGGAATTCTGAGGTGCTGGTGGGCTGCACCCCAATCCTGCGAGCAAGTCAGCTGCTCCAGGGATTGCACCTCAAAAATCACCTCACTGACAGGACCCAGCGCTTCTCATCAGCACAGTCAGAGCCACAAACCCTGGCAAAACCAACCCAAACTCTTCCGTGATTACCTGTGAGCCTCACTAGGCAATAAAGTACCAGTTTGGGATAGAGAATCCCAAAATTCTGCTGACTTCTTCAGGGGTGCTGCCTCTGCCATGCCAGTCCTTCCTCTCCCACCCATTCTCCCAGCTGGCCTCGAAACCAACCAGGCACCAGACCAACCTCTCCCACAGGACCAACCCCTGACTGGGCTTGGTGTGGACAATTACCTGAGCCCTGGTGGAACTGGAGGCTGGGCTGGGCAGGGAAATGATGGAAAGGCAGAACCAGCCAGCACTGGGCAAGCTCAGGGATGGCTTTGCCAAAGTTCCCTGCCCGAGAGCAGCCAGGGCACTCTTTGAAAGAATGAAGGCAGGGATCCACCACCTCCTGATATTAAATATTCGCCTTTTCTCCACCAGGCTAAACCTCTTTGTTTCCCGTCTCCTCTCCCTCCCCACAGCCCCAAACTTCCAGAAAACCTCGGTGCATCCCAGCAAACCCCTCCGGAGCTCCAACAAAAGCCCCACCACCCCTTGCCACGTCCCATCGCCGCCGTAATGAAGACGTCCACACTTTTAACCACCGAATCAAGCGCTCTGATTCTGCCCAGCCTGTCCCCTCCGCTCCGCTCCCCTCGCTCCACGGCTTCATTTAGCGGGCCGGCGGTAAAAAAAAATTCATTAATTTTTATTAACAGGGAGAGCCATTTGTTCCCCGTGACAATATTTGACTTGTCGAAATGATTTTCACCTCTGCCATGAGGTGCGCGCTCCCCACATACATCACCCGATTACTCCGGGAGCGGCCAGAGTTGCAGTCATTAGCCAGTGAATTAACGACAATCCACAGCGCTATTAATCACGCTGACAAAAGCGTGAGCTCGCTGCTGACCCGAGCACGGCTCTGGGACACGAGCACGGGAGAGGAGAGCACAGCCACAGGGCTGGGGAAGAAAGGAATTTTTTGTTGCGTTGTGGGTTGGGGTTTTTTTTTTTGTGTTTTTTAGGTGTTTTTTTAAAAATTTTTGTCTCGCGCTCTCTCGCTAAGCTGCTGAGGTGGGGAAAAAACGGAGAGGGGAGGGAAATGAGGGAGTAGAAGGTTAAGGTGGCTGTGGTCTGCAAGGTGAGGGCGTCTCTTGCTGGTCCTGGTGTCCCTCCTGCAACGTCCAAGAAGGAGAGACTGCGGGAATTTGATCTTAAGTCCACAGCGCTTCACCAGGGACAATTTGGGGAATTCTTGGAAGCGTGTTTGGTTTGATCAAAGCTTGTTCCTCAAGGCCTCTCCTCTCTCTCCCTGCAAATTCCAGGTATCACAGAGTCGCTGAGGTTGGAAAAGACCTCTAAGGCCATCGAGTCCAAACTGTGCCTGATCCCCACCTTGTCCCCAGCCCAGAGCACTGAGTGTCACATCCAGGCCTTCCTTGGACACCTCCAGGGATGGGGACCCAAAACCTCCCTGTGCAGCCTCTGCCATGGCCTGAGCACCCTTTCCATGGGGAAATTCCTCCTGGTGTCCAAGCTGAGCCTCCCTTGGCACAGCCCTAGACCATTTGCTCTCATCGTGAGAGCAACAACATTTCACAGGGAATCAAGTGGATCCTCCCATCCCATCCCCAAAATACTGATCCCTGAGAACTGCTGGCTTCCAGATCCCACAGCTCTGGCCACTGGTGCCTGGGAACACTTGGAAAGAAGCTATTAGTGAACATGGCAAGGAGCTCTCATTGTTTTCCTAGAAAGTGGCTTCTAATTTCAAGTTTCTGAACAAATGTAAACACTACAATCGTTAAAAACCAGAATTTTTCCCAGTGGCATAATCTTTGTGTTCTTCAAGACAGTGCTGCAGCAATCCAGGAGAGTACAGGGATATAACTGCAAGGTTTAAATTCAGAAGTCATCAGAAGCAGCTGAAAAGGGGAATCTGAAGGAATGTGGTCCCGGACGAACACACAAGGAAGGGGAACTCACACGAGCTCTGGAAGAGCAGGGCAAAGAATGAATCTTTGCAATGGTTTGAATGTTCCTGCTGTACTGGACAATCCGTGGCAAGGAAAGCACATTCCTGCAGCTTTGCCCTGTCCCATCAGTCCCCAACTCCCACCACAGCAGTTCCAACAGTGAGACCATTCAGCGTTGGGAAGATGATAAAACCATGGTGAGAATTCCAAAAATCTCCTTCGAAACTTTTAACTGCTGTCTTGTTTTGGTTTTTTTTTCCCCATTCATGACCTAATAAGGGATTTAGGGGCAGATTTTCAGAAGTGCTCAGTGGATTCTTCCCCCCAGTTCTGCAAACACACAGAGCCAAAAGCTGTGAGAGATGGTCATTCTCTCTTCAAAGCCAGGTATGTTTTCTCCAAGAAAAATCTCTTAAGAATCAAAGCAGAGATAAAGAACCCATCACAGATTTAAGGAGATTAATTTTTAAAAAGAGAACTTTCTGGAATGGCTTCCAATAACCAATAAGGACTGTCGTGACACAGCCCTGGTTTTTGGGGTGTTTTTGGTGTATTCTCACCTCTAACAGATTTTATGCCTGCATTGCAACGCAGCATCTCCTGACCAATTCCCTGCACTCTCCATTCCCTCAGCCACTTTCTCTTCTCCAAACCCCTTTCCTAAAAGAGCTGCCACTCCCCAGGTCGACGCCGTCTCCCTCTTACCACACAGAACAATTCTAGAACCTGTTTCTTGTTACCCACGTTCGCCGGTTTAATTCCCCTTTCTGCAGCGAGGAATGTCGTAAGGAAAGCCGGGCTCGGAAATCCATGATTTCCTGCCAGTTAATTCATCTCAGCGAAACAGGAGGCAAGGTGATATTGCTGTTTAATGTTGCAGCCCCTCTGCAGCACTCCCCGGGGGCTCTAAGGGATCCCATGTGCGCCCCCGTCCCCGCACCGCTGCCAGCACCGAGCACCACCTTGGGCCAATTTAGCCTCCTCCACCCCCAGGCCATTCGGGCCCATTTGCAACTTTTGTGAATTTAAACATCAAAGCAGGAACAAGGACCAGCAGAGGTGCAAACCACGGGTCCTGCAGCCCTGGCAGAGGCTCCTGTGGCCTCACGCACGACACAAGCGAGTCCCTTTCATTTCGGAGCTGGGGTTGGATGCAAAGGTCGCTTCAATGTTAAAAAGCAGAGTTCTGCTTGAAATTGGTGCCTGTCTGGAGGCACGGAATGGTTTGGGTTGGGAGGGGATCCTCCTTGCACCCTCCATCATCCCAGGTTGCTCCAAGCCCCGTCCAGCCTGGCCTGGAGCACTTCCAGAAACGGGGCAGCTCTTTGGATGAGCTGGGTGTGTGTCACCCAGCCCTGCCAGGTTTGGGGATAACCCTGAAATCAGGGCTCCCCAGGGCAGCCTCGGCATCCCTGTGGCTCAGACAGGAGCTTTTCCTCCCTCCCAGTCCCCTTCCCTGACTCACAGAGAGCACAACTGCTGTGGGAAGAGAAGGGAAATTCTTATTCAGAGATGGGGAAAGAACCCTCAGCCTTACTGCAGACCTATCCCATGAGTATCCCCATCTTCCTCAGGGATTCCACACTGATCTTCCTGATCTCCTCACTCCTAGGGGGGGGAGATTATTGGTTAGAGTAATGAAATAAAGTGAATTTTCCCATTTAACACCTGGTGGTTCCCCCTCCATTCCACCGCATTTTTCACCCACAGCTCCACCCTCCACTGTTAATTATGAACATTTTCATTGCAACTCGATAGCTAAATCCAGCAGGATTCCATGTAAAATCCATACAACTGCTTCGTTCCTGGTGGGATCTCCACACACAGACCTACAACATCTCCTCCCCCTGTCTTACTCCTTCTAGAAATCCTTTTGCTGGGTCGTACACCAGGGCAAAATAATCCACATTCCAGCCCGGCCATAACACGCCGAAATCCAAGGTTTTCTCTTCCCCCCAGCTCGGCCTTGCCAGGCCACAGCACGCAGCAGTCAGCTGCAGTCCAACCAGCCATTTCTCTGCCTTTGAAGCTATTATTAAGAAAAATATTTAAGATAAAAATATTTTTACATTTTGCTTCTGCTGGCCAGCGATTGTCCCGCAGCCTGAAATATTAACTGCTGGCGAGTGGGACTTCAGGCTTTCTTTCAGAGAGGGAAAATTCTTATGCTGTCAACCAGGTGTCTGAAGGGCTGCTGCTTTTCACTGTTGATTTTCCAGGAAAAAATGCAGATGCGCTGAAAGGATAGCGCTCAAAATTAAGGTTTTATTTTGATTTAGAGTTAAATTCTGCTCCTGTCAGCTGCTACCCAGGGCAGCTGTGACTGCCCCATCCCAAGGCCAGGTTGGAGCAACCTGGTCTATTCTCTTTTTGAGGTAATGCTTTAAAAATTACTTTCTTTAAATCAGGGATGGGTTCTTTATCTCTGTTTTGATTTTCAGGAGATTTTCCTTTGAGAACAGAAATATCTGCTTTGAAAAGGAGAATGAACACCTTTTAACCCACCTGGGGCAAGGGCCAGATCCAGAATCTGAAGCTTCACTGCTGCTTATATCCAGCAGGAAAATAAAGAGCTGAATTACTTTAAAATAAATAAATAAAAACAAAAACAATACCAACTTCCCTCTCAGCAAGCAAAAAAAAAAAAAATGCCCACAACTTTTCCAATCCAATTCCTGGATATGATCCTTCTAATCGTGGAGCATGATTTTTTAAAGTTCATTTTTAAAGCAAAAATAAATAAATAAAGAGCTCAGTGCATGCTAAATGACAGGTTTTGTTCAACATTTTCAATTAACTGAAAATAATAATAATTTTTTTAAAAATTAGATCGTTCAATTCGCAGTGGAATCTGTTTTGCTACATCTGGGACATCTTAGTCCTTTTGTGCTTACTCTTTGCTGGTATTAAAATCAGGTCAGTTCAGGTCAGAGCTCAATTTTTCAGCTTTTTTGAAATAAAACACTACAAAAAATATTCAAGTCTGGCCATTTTCACAATTTTCCATTTTCTGATGGAAGCTGCTTCCCAAATCCTACCTCCAGTGGTTTTTCTTTCTTCTTTTAGAAAACAATTATCTGTCTAAAAAACATCCAACTCTAGTTCAACCTGGACAGAGCTGCCAATTTACCACCAATGTCATCTTTTTTGGAATTTTAAGATCCATAAAAGCATTTCTAACAATATGGACAACCAAGAGGGTAAATCTGAGCTGGACATCCCAATTTCCCACATCAACCAGGGCTGCCCTGCCTTGGTGGACACAAACTGGGGACCAAGAGCTGAGAAAAAAAGGAAAGTCTGGCACTGAGGGTTTTTTCCGTGCCACTTTCTGGCTGCTTTATTCCTTCTTGTGAAATGCCTGCTGAACAAAAACATCCCATGGCTCACAGACTTTTCAACTTAGGGTCTTCAGCCCCACATATTTTTCATATTACTCATATTCCCCTGCTTGAGTTAAACTCAAACAGGCCTGGAACAACTTCATTAACATAAAACCACATGATAATGGGAAACAGAGCCTTTTAATGGTTTATTTTCTTATTATCTTGTGATATATTTCATCTTCTCCCCCTTCTCCGGGTGCTACTACATTCTGGTTTCACTCTGCTGCCTGGGCCTGGCAGGGATCGAGCATCCAACACTGGATTCTGGAAATTCAGGGATTTTTAAGCTCAAGGGATCAGTTTGGTACCAGGGCGATCACAAAAGCTGCAATAAAAGTTTTTTTAAAAGCCTTTATTTATTTTAAATTAGTGTATTAGATACTCTGTTCTACCCTGAATACCCCTGTAGCGTGTCACACTTCATCTGAGGGGAAAAAAAAATTGTTTTAGCCCCAGAATTTGGTAAGAATTCCTAGGCTGGGATGCTCAGGGAGTATGGCAAGGGAATACCTCTTTTGCAATACCACATTTTCTTTTTGTCACAAGGCCACAATTTCAAAATTTAGGAGTTGCAACATTTTTTAGGAAGGGTAAAGAAATCAGAAATTGCATCTGGTTCAGGGTGACTCTTCTATTTCAGGCATCTTTGTAATAATGAATAAATAAATCTTTAGAGGATTTCTGCTTTAAAAGAGTTGCTTTATTTTGCTGCCTTTGTAAACATGTCTTAAAATTTTCTCCAAGCATTTTAAATGCTAAAGAATTGCCACAACTTCCTCACTATTTTGTCCACATTAGGTTAAACCCTAATTAATCAAAACCCTCCAGGTAAGTTTATTATGTCTGACTATAAAGTCCATTAACTCGGTATTTACTCTGTATTTACTCTGTTGCTTGAGAGGCTCAGGGGCAGCCTCAGAGTCGTCCCTAAAAAAAGGGAACAGCAGTTGCTGGGATTCACATTCTATCACAGCTCAAAGTGGAATAAACGGGAGATGGAAACCAGCGAGATATATTAGCACCACTCCTTATTTTTCATTCCCCTCTGCCCCTGCCTCCCGAAGAATATCGGTGATGAATTTGCAAATGGCTCTGGCTGATGACAGAGGGTTTTTTTTTTGTTTTTAGCCTTCATTATTTATCCCCCCCACTGCACACCTCGATCGGGGATTACGGTGACAAATGCAGGAATAAAAGGCAAAGACAATATTGCGGCGGCGCGGCGTAAATCTCCTTTTACGCATTATTAATTTAAAGAAATCCATTATCCCATCGGGCTCCGAGGGGAGGACAAGGTTACATAAGAGCTGGTAGAGGCAGCTGGGGGTCACCTGGAGACACAGCCCTGCTGCCACCACCCCGGGATGCTTGGGAAACGGGATTTTCCTGCCTCTTCTTCCTCTTAATTCCTCCCCTGGCTTTGGTTTGGCAGAGGCAGGAGGTTGCTGAGTCCTCAGAGCGGGCACCGAGGTGTCACCAGAGTGTCTCGGTGTGGGTTATTCATGGGAGCCACCACACATCAAGGCTGAGAGAAGAATAAAGCCTCCTTTGCCAGCCCGGCACGTTCGGCCTCTCGCCGGAGTTGTGAAGAGAAGGGTGTGTGGGGATGGGAGAGGAAAGAGGGAGAAATTAGCACTGGTTGGAGAAGGTTTTTCTCTGCTGTGGACCCTTAATTCACCATGACCTGGACAAGGGCCCAAACTTGTGTCGTGTGGGCCACCCACAAGATCTTAGGTAGCAAAACTCCTGATCCCGCTCTGCCCGGCCTCCGAGCCTTCCCTGTGCCCTTCCTCCGAATCCTTTGAGTAAGTGAACAAAAAAAAATGTCTCCTTCTCCCCTCTTTCCCTCTTCCCTCTGCCCAGAGACAGGGATTAAACCCTGGGCAAGGTCCTCCAAGGCAGAGCTCGGGAAGGCTCAGCACAGGCTCGCTCTCCGCCCCGCTGGGAAGGGGAGGAAACGCTGCTCCTATCGAGAGGAAGGAAAGAGGAAAACAGATGGAAAGTCCTCGGAGCAGGAACAAGTGCCTCTCAAACAATACCACGGGTCCCTTTCGCTCCAAAATAACAGAGCCCTTCTGTGGAAATCTAAATACAATCAGGGCATCGACGGCAAAGATAACGGGGAAATAATTCTGTGAACCCGGGGCCGGGGCCTGTCTGGTGAGAGCCGCCAGGCGCAGGCCCCGGCCCCATCCAGCCCCCTCCAGGCAAAGCTTTGATTCCACTTGATTTATTTACTCTTTAAACCTCGCAACAAAAGGCTTGGGACTAAAACACCCCCGGCTTGCACCCCCAGCAGCCACCCGTGGGCAGGGATTTATCGCCAGCTCGGTCCTGGTGCTGTGGTTCCCTGGATGATTTCATCTGCTCTGGGTTTGTGCTTGTTCACCGACGGTTTTCTGAGGAAATCTATGGTCAGAAATCTATGGTCACTTCTGCAGGGATGTTTTTTAATCACAGCCATCTCAAGTGGGAAATTCTGCAGGAATAACAATGGTTTTTGTTCATTCCAGGTTCATTCACTAAGCTCGGTCCTAAAATGTCACTGGGGTTCTGTCTCAGGGTGCCTAAAGGGTGAGGTGAGACTAAGGATGGTCAGCATGCTGTAAAATATATATACACACACTATATAAATATAAATAAAAATATAAATAAAACAGTGTATTGAGTATACAACAGTTCTGCTTCTGCTCCTGATGGTGCAGCTCAATTGAATCCAAACAAACACATAAAAGGAGGAAGAATGTCAAACATGAAATTTCTCAAAACCCTAATAAGGGCTAAATTCTCATTTGAGCACCTCGTACACTCAGGGCTGTTGGTAACTTCCTCCAGTCATCAATGTCTGAAAGAACTTTCAGGAAAATAGTTAATTTAGATTGTTTTTTACGTTCTGAAGTACAACAAATTCCATCTCTTCATAACTGGAAATAAATGATTATCAAAGATGCTGTTTTAAGCTTTTGATTCTAATTTAGGTGTCTCAGCATTTGTTTCCCAATGGGAACAGCAGAAAGGGAATGTCTGTGTGGAATGTGGGCACTTGCAGCTTTCTGAAAAATTGGGTTTCTTTAAGATGTCCAGTATTGGAAACTTAAGCTCTCCAGTTCTCTTTCAAAAAGTAGACTATGGTTCATTGATTTCTTCCCTTCTGAACTGAGGGACTCAGTCAAGGGGCTTGAAAATAAGATACGTAATAGTAATTTTAAACCCCCTAATTTGTTTTCCCTCCCCCCATGCTCCCTATACCTTCACAATAAATCCTTTGAAAAACTGGAAATGCTTTAGTGAAAAGACTGATGGGAAAGGTTAAAAAATATCAGGCAAGCAACATCAAGTTATCTCTGTTATTTTAGGCCAAATGTGTTTCCTGCTTTTTTTTTCCCCTTCAGGCTCCCTCCAAGCCTGCAGGGGAGCCTGGGCCGTGTCCCATCCACAGCAGGTCCCTGGTGCTGGGGTTCCCTGGGGGAAAATCCTCCTCCACCTGTGAGAGCCCAGGAGCCACGGGCAGGTGCCAGCCCAGCTTGGGAAGAGTTTATCCCAACAAAATCCAAACCCAGCTGCACGTTCCCTGGCTGCTGCCATGGGTCTCAGCAGGAAGGAGCCCCGTGATTTCTCATCTCTGGGATGGGGAACACCTTGTGTGAAGGCTTTTCCTCTATAGGGGCTCCAGTTTTGCAGCGTTAATATTTCATAAAACACAACACCTGACAGCCCACTGTGTCACCAGTGTCTAAAAAACTGCCACGGGAACTCCTGCAAGGCACCAAAATTTATGGGAAAAAAGCATACAAATATTTCCATTACCCCTCACTGCAGTCAACCAAGAGGGTCATTATTGCACCTCGGTGCTCCTGGCCTAATAAAACAGAAATTAGTGTGTTTAATAACAGTGCAGAAGGAAGGCTGTGGAGTACAGCGGTGGATAATTTGTCGGTGATTAGAAGGTCAAGGGGTCAACTCAGGAACAACCCAGTGGCCTCACCTGGGGGGAGCCCTGGCTGTAACAGGAGAAAGCCCCTCCTTTGTCCCAGCCATGTCACCATGGAGCCTTATCAAAACAGAGCTGGGACTTATCAGTCACGAGGGAGGCAGGGCCAGGTGACTGCAGAGTCCATCGGCAGGGCCTGCAATTCCCACACTCTGCTTGAAATCCTTCTAAAAAGCAAGAGTTGTTTTTGCCCCAATGTAAATATCTCCCCCCTTTTTAAAAAAAAAAAAAAAAATCTGATTGCACTCTCATCACAAACTTTTATGGGATTTCGTCACTTCTGCAGGGATATTTTTTAATCACAGCCATCTCAAATGGGAAGTTCTGCAGGAATAACAATGTTTTTTGCTTATTCCAGGTTGTAATCCCAGCACCACTCACTGCTGACCCAATCCTGGATAACTCCAGGTCTGTTAAACACAATGCTGGTCTCATCACTCAATAAATCCCTGCCAAAAAGATGCTTCTAGATAACCCAGAAAGGTGAATTGGTACCTGCCAACTCTCAAACTCAAAATTCTGCATTTTCCTGCACACCTTTGCTGGTGTCACTGAGAAGGGGCAGCCACGCTCCTCACACTGCTGGGTTTTGGTGACAGCAGCTGTAACCAGGGAGGAAAATCCAGAGCTGTGAACTGCAGGCCCATGGAATTTCTGGGCATTTTCACACGTTTGTATGTCCCTTGCAGGGTCCAGGTTTGGTGTGCACCCAGGCAGTTCCAACCATCCCTCTGTGTCTGCAGTAATGTCATTTACAGAGGCCACAGCTCAGAGCAAACCCCTCTTGTACCAGGGGCCAGAGAGACAAAACCTGCACAGAATCCCAGGAAACTTTAGACCTGAAGAGGCAAAAAAAGACAGAGGAGAAACAAAACCCTAACAACCCAAACCCTAGAGATGTGGTTTGGCCAAGGTGATGGAGTGATGGCAATGGATCTGTCTGGGATTTTGCTAAATCCCATTTTAAAGCTTTTGGTGCAAAAGCCTCTCTGTTTTTCACTGCTGGGGCTCCCAGGAGCTGAGCCCAGTGCCAGGGGTGCTGTGGTGGGCACTCAGGGCTTCTTGGGCACCAGTCCTTGTCCTGACCCTTCTCAGGAATTCCACAGGGCAGGAATGATCCTGCAAAGTGCTGAGCACATTTCCTGGGAGCATCCCATCCTGTCAGCGACTCCCACAGAGCTTCCCCTGCACTGGGCTCAGAGTTCCACAGAGATCACAGGTGTCACCTTGGCAAAGCTTTTCCTGACAATGTGTTTAGGGTATCATGTGACCTGATATTCCTTTCAAAATTTAATTCACAAGTAGGCAGCAAAGACCAGTCCTGGTCTTTGGAAAGGCTGAAAGTTCACTTATGCAAATAATATTTACTATTTCAACATAAAATAATAATTTAAAAAATAGTGTAAGTCTATTCCGTTTGTTTTTAACAGATTAGAGAAGGCTGAACATACCAACAACAGTTTTCAGTGCACATGAGCACACACAGCAGCAGGTAAAGCAGCTCTGTTTCATGAGATCAGGTTCCACCCAGAGTGAAGGGACAGAAAAGCTGAATTTGAATTGATAATAACATTGTGACTTGAGCTCCAAGGAATTCCCTCCCCCCCCACCCCCACTGCTTTTTTTTTTTAATTTTCTTTTCGCTTAAAATAATTAAATTGGATGAGGCAAGATACCTGAGCAGTGAACTTTTCCTTTCCTCCATTTCCAAGGAAATCAAATCTAGCAACAACTTCATGCAAAAGCTGGTGCTCCACGCCAGTGGGTCGGTGGCCAATTTAACCATAACAAATAATAGTCTAGTCTTCCAAAGTTTCAACTTTTTTTTTGTGGGGGGGGGGGAAGGAAAGAAGGATCCTAGTGCTGGAAGAGTTTGGATTTCCTCGGCGTCCTCCCCCTGCCAAGTCGCGTTTTCCCTCTGGCTGGTGACCACATCTCCCTGTGAACATCTGCAAACTGCAGCTCCAGACAGCCCTGCTGCAGCAGCTCTGACAGCAACTGGGGGCAGCTCTGCTCTGCAATGATGTCATTCCCTGAATTCACTAAATTCACTAAATTCAGGGAACTCTCGGTGCCCCTTCCCCTCCTTCGCTGTTTCCACAGCCCTGGTTGCGGAGGAGTTAAAATATTTCAGTTCTGAGTTAAGGAACAGTAAAAGTTGTAGTCCAGAGACACTTTTTCCCTCCTTTCTGATAGTGATTGGCTTCCCCTGCACCTCTTTTGTTTTGAGAATTTTGGAGTATGCAGACTTGTGTAATGCAGAGATTGCTTCCAATTTAATTTAGTTGTTTTGTCTTTTATCGCAATGGAAACGAGCACAGGATCCTTCCCAGGCTTTCTGCCATGAAAGAGGAGGCAGATTTCACTGCTGTGGTTCCCCAAAACAAGGGGGGAGGGAGAGCAGGGGGAGAAGGATTAAATAAGATGCTCATGGAGGGTCAGCAAACCCCAAAACTCTGCTCTTGCACTCGGTGAATGAACATTTGCCCAAGTCCTGCATGGGATCTGCTGGGTGTCATCCCCTAAGAGTCTAAAGAAGTCCTTGAGCCCTTCCCATGTTTTGGTTTGGGTTGATTGGTTGTGGGTTTTGAGGAAGGAATTCTTTACTTCAGGAAAAGCCCTGGCACAGGGTGCCCAGAGAAGCCGTGGCTGTCCCATCCCTGAAGTATCCCAGGGCAGGCTGGACAGGGCTTGGAGCAACCTGGGATAAAGGAAGGTGTCCCTGCCCATGGCAAGGGGTGAAATGGGACGAGTTTTAACCCAACCCCTTCTGTGATTCTCTTGTTCCTGGAGAAGAATGTGATAACGAGGGACCTGATGAGCAGATCCTCTGCTTTTGGATCCAGAATTCCACGTGGATTCAGATGGAGACACCAACACGTTGCCCCTGTTGCCAGCAGGCTGGGTTTTCTCTGAACGTGTTTGATTTTTGAAGCCTGTGCTGAACGGTTGGGTCAATCACACTCAGTGCTTTGGGTTCTCAAAGAGCTCATTTCAGAAATGCAGAGCTACACCTTCCAAAATTCCCTGCAGGGACCTGGGCTTGGTCACTGCAAACATCTCCACAAAACAGTGCCTGGGCTGGACCTTTTGAAACAGGAAAACAACCATCAGTGGCTGATGGCTTCTCACATAATCGATATTTGATCCAAAAATCACCATCCAGGAGAAACAGGCAGAGCTTTCAGGATTTACAAACGCTTTTCCCACTTAACAGATCTCCCTAGGAAGCACAAAATCAAACTACAGGTGCAAAGACAAACCTGGGGGTTTCACATCAGGTACACCCCAAACCAAACCATTGTTTGGGCAGCCTGGATTCCAGCTGGAGGTCCCAAATCTCTGTGGAATGGCACATCAGACAGTAGGACACCTGATTTTGGTGGCAGAGATACTTCTGCCCATGGGAAAAAATGGATTTCATCACATTCCCAGCAGCCAGCCACATGAAAAGGTCCAAGAAATATCACCCTGAAAGGATGAAGCAAATCTTGAGGACCAGAAGGTGTCTGATTATTTGTGACTCTGCTTCTACTCTTACACACACCAGGAAAATTCAGGATTTCTGACACCAGCTGCAAGGGATTATGAACCCAACAGGAAGGCTTTGTCCCACTGGACAAAATGAGGGTCAGGATCAAACCACCTAATTCATTCATCTTTATATGTGAACAAACATCTCAGTCATTGGTGGAGTGATTTCCACTGCTGTGCTTTGTCTTGCTTTTCATTCTTTTCACTTTACAGTAAAGGAGCTGAAATTTCTCTTGGAAAAGAGGAATAGGTACAGGAACTTGGAGACACAAAATCCATTGGGGAGTAAAACTGAGTTGTTAACAGGACCTTCATACCAACAAGAATCAGAGAAAACCAGGCAGGGAACTCATACCCTGGGAATTCTGGTCATGATGATGACAGGAGACCACATCCAACCTGCAATCCCCTGGCATTCCCTCCTTCACTGTGCACATGGGGTGTAAATCATCCCAATGCTTGCACAGCCCCGGGGCAGACACAGCCCTGCATCAGCCAGGAATGGATGCACCAGGTCAGCAGTGCATTATAACCATTCCTGAGCCAAACGCCCCAGGATTTGAAGACACACAACACGAAATCAGCACATTCAGAAGCTTCTCCAGAGGCATTTCCCAACAGGCTCCTTCAGCCACGTGATCTGATAATCCCCCTCAAAAGGAGAGAGCAGATTACACGAAATCACCGAGTCACACCGAATTGTGGCACTCCACAAACATGGCAGGAGAGCCTCACTTGTTGATGTGTGGGCTAAATCCAAATACCTGCTCCTCGTTCCCTTGGCCAGCTGGTGAGCCAGAGCCCTCCGTGATTTGCTGGAAGCCCCTGCAGAGCGCCAAGTTCCTGATTGCACTGCTAAACTCCTCTCTAAACATCATTCAGCAAGACACAGCCTGCACCCCTGCAAGTGCAGGAGCTCCTCTGCTCCAGGGCTGAAGGGGTGGAGAGGAGAGAGGAGGAAACCCACACACGACACAACACAAACAGAGCCAAACCCTGCTGAGGTATTTGTCCACCTGCTTGGGCCGCACAGGACTGGAGCAAAGCAAACACAATCCCTGAGCTATCAGCAGATAGCACAGTTCATGGTTAACTTCAAGTAGCGCAGAACACACCTCTTGAGAAACGGCAGCAGCTCAAACAACTTGAGAACAAAACTGAAAACACACCCAGCACCTTCGGAAGGGTGGATGGCCCTGGCTCCCAACACTCAGAACTGAAAGTACACGAGGTCACTGCTGCTGTACTTACACAGCAACGTGAGGACAGGGAAAAAACAAAATGCTCTCTAATCCCTACCCAGCAGCGCTTTCCTGGTGCCTCATTTTCACCACGTTAAGCCCCAAAAGATGCTTTCTGGCCTCTACATCTCCACCCAGAACACAAATCTCTGAGCTGTTTCCATCTCTGATAAGGGTTTGCAGCGTGTCTAACACAGTGTTTGTGGGTGGGCCTCGCAGAGGCTCAGAAATTCTCCAGGATGAACAATCCCAATTCTTGCAGCTTGTCCCCACAGCAGAACTGCTCCATCCCTCTGATCCTCTTGCCCTCCTCTGGATCCATTCCTGCAGATTCCTGTGCTGGCCCCCGGGGCTGGAGGCAGCTCTGCAGGGGGGGGTCTCACCTGAGTGGGGCAGAATCCCCCCTTTCCTGCTGCCCAGGCTGTGGGATCAGCCCAGGACTCAGGGAGGTTTTGGGCTGGGGCATTTCCAGCCTCTCACCCACCAGCACCCCAAGTCCTTCTCCCCAGGGTGCTCCTGGACCTGGACTGATCCCAGGGGCTGCCCTGATCCAAGTCCTTCTCCCCAGGGTGCTCCTGGACCTGGACTGATCCCAGGGGCTGCCCTGATCCAGAGTGAAGCTGGCAGCAGAGCTAATCTCAGGTAAGGCAGCATTCCCACACACAGCATCCATCAGAGCCTGGTAATATCAGGGTTACAGGTATTAAAAACTCCTCCAGTGGATATTAATATCATGGATTCAACCCTTTGCTGTGGAACACCCACCCTGACAAATCCCTCTCCCCACACACCAACACTTCATTTTCTTTTTCCCCCCCAAGCCACCCTAAACAGAACCCTTTAAAACATCTGTACTAAAGTTTAGTCTGGGATTAGCAGGAGGGCAATAGCTCCGTGCCTCTCCATCCAGCACACACATTTCTCCCGCCGAGACGAGACGACAAAGGAAGGCAGAGGGAGGTGATGGCTCTTGCCACCCCCCCTGATTTATAACTGTCCCTGGCTGTAGGTCAAAGGAATGAGCAGCACCTGGGGAACACTGCAGGAGCATGGCCCAGGCAGGAGAGCAACCCCAGAGTGCAGGGGAGATAACTACCCCGGCTGGGCAGACAAATTAGATAATTAAATGGAAACAGGCGAGATAAATTGCACTTTCTTAATTGGGTTATCAAGAAACAATAGTGACTACGAATGACCTCACTGTCTGTGTAGTCTAACACTTCTCTCTGTAGGAACTAGGAGGGAGTTATTCGTCTAGGCCAGGGTTATTGTTGGCCTAGAAAATGAATGTTTAAGAACAACTGGGGTTTTTTTGTTTTTTTTTTCCTCTCACCAGAAGCCATTCCAGATAAAAATCTTAGGTCTACCGATTTGGAAGTGGGAGTGTGCACAGGATGGAAGGAGAAGGATTGCACGAACCTGGGAGTAGATTTCTCACCAAAGTGAGCTGAAGTGCAGGTCACTGGTGCTGAATCTGGGCTTGCTCACACCCACCTGAATGCTTCAGGGAAAGTGGTTGTGTGCTCTGTGTGTATGCAGGGAGAGACCAAAAACCCTGCAGAGCTCCTGGGATGCTCCAGAGGACACCGTGGTCAGAGGGCAGGGACTGGGAATGAGCCAGCCCCAGGACACATAACTGGGATTTTATGGCTCAAACCTTCCCTCCACCACAAAGTCACCAGTGTGGATCTTCACTGAAGTCAGCACTGGGAGAGGGGAGGGTAAGGAAGAGTGGGAAAGCTCCCAGCTTCTCCTTGAGCACGATGCTGGAGGTGAAAGGAATGAACAGACTCAGGACTAGGGATCCAAACCGACCTGTGCTGGAAAATCAGGATATTCTGGCCCAGACTCCTGCTGCAAGGCCAGGATCAGACCCTTTATCACACTGACCCCAGCCTTCCTCACTCCCTGGTTGTCCTTAAGGACATGGAAGAACTTGGCTCCTGGCTGAGCCTGGCTACAAGCCTCTCAACAGCTCTAATGCCAAATAAACTCTTCCTTATGGGGTCCTGCACTACAGGGGGTTGGTGTTCAGTAAATAAATTTTCACAGGAATGAATAATTCACAAGATTCACCTCTATTGCCAGGCAAGGCAGGGTGGCCACTAATTTCATATTTTTACAGCCCTGCTGAAAACAGACCTAGGAAAGCATTACTCCAAACACGAGCCTGTGTGGACTGAGCCAAGCAAATATTGAGCCGTGTCACCTCTTCAGCAAAAATTGAATTACACCCACTTCTTACTATGCTGCTACACAACACAGCCTAAAGCCATCCAAATCCACTATTTCAAAACGTTTTGGATAATGTCAGGATCTTGATACTATCTGTAGAGCTATCACTCCATCAAGCTCAGATCCTGTTTGGAACAAAAAAAATTAAAAAAAAAAAAATCATATCCAGAAGTCCTTTGGAGCAAACCATACCAAACAACTCCCATGCTCACAGGACACGGGGAGCAGGGCTGGAGAGCTGGATGTGGACTTTCAAAGGGCATTTGGAAGAAAGAACAAGCATATGGCTTATGTTTAAAAACCTCTCTTGATTCAGCGACCCCGAGGCTACGGGGCTGCCTTGAAGCCCCTCGGTCTGGGTTGTCTGCGTGCTGTGTTTTGTTAAAACAGCCCCTTTTTACCCTTGGCTGAGTTAATGAACATTGTGATCTTGCTTGTGCTCAGTTATTAACATGCTGAAATGGATTCTAATTCCACACACACTTCCATGTCCCTCTGGTCCCCATTTAGGGGGCCCGAAGTTGCTGCACCCGACCAGCTTCACAGCAGAAAATGCACTGCAGGATGTTTGCAGCTTGTTAGCTTGGACCTGAAGCACTTCCTCAAAGGAAGCAGCCACCTAAAGCTACTTTTACTCCAGGTTCCTATTAAGATACCACGTTCTTCCTCCTTATTTTTATTCAAAATGACAGGAAACCAAAAACATCAAGTGTGGACCTTCTCTTTAAGCCTCCAAGAGATGTAATGAAAAACACAACCAAGGGCTGCATCCAGGGCCATGTTTAAATATTCCAGCTCTGGAAAGGCCACTGACATCCTTCAGCTGGTTTCCCAGAATGGGACACCTTTGGGCACTTGGAGACCCAAACTGTGTCAAGGGAAGGAAAGGAAGGCTCTTCCATTTCTTCTGCACCTCGAGTTCAAAGATCTCGAGCGTTTGGGCAATGTCCACACCCTCACTGCACCAGGGAAGGAATGACATCTCCATTTTTAGCCATAAACAGCCCGAGGCACAGAGAATAACAGATCCTGTGGCTCTGTTTCAAATCAATGCATCATTGGGGGGACAAATTATTGTGGACAAAAAAAGCCACGGAGTGGTTGACCAGTCACACGCTCCATGCACAGCCCAGGTCCCTTCCTGTGTCCCAAGCCATTAAATATTAACAGGCTGGCAGCAAACCCAGTGCTTTCTGAAAGAAAAGGTGACAGGACTTTCCACCTTGAGAAATATCAGGAATTTACTCCATCAGACTCGGGTTCCCTCCAAGGATATTGGCTGCCTGATTGGATCTGCTGCAGAGAACAGGGACTGGGGACATCCCAGTTCTCCTTCTCTCACTCTCCCAGGCAGGGGAACCCTCTCTCCTTTTTACTTGTCAGGGAGTTCTGAAATGAGAAAGTGTCCCCAGCATTTTTATGTAAATGGGTTTTTCTCTATTAGTGGATGGGACTCCTTCCCCCCAAAAAATTCCCAAAATATCTGAAAACAGCTCTGCTAAATCAAGCACCTCCATAGGCTGAGGTTTAACAAGGCAACTCTACAAGAATAAATATTAACGTGGCAAAGTCTCCTACTTTTATCTTGCTAACATCAGACATGCAAATAAATCTTTCATTATTTACAACTTTGGATTTCCTGTGACTGACAGTTTGCAAGCAGAGGAGTAATTACATTTAATTTTAGCTAAAGTCAGGTCATTTTACTCCTAAATTTTTAAAAATAAAT
This sequence comes from Nicator chloris, assembly GCA_013400495.1. Lineage (NCBI taxonomy): Eukaryota > Metazoa > Chordata > Aves > Passeriformes > Pycnonotidae > Nicator > Nicator chloris. The sequence continues at coordinate 215,602 of WAAE01013760.1, forward strand.
TAATTAAATCGTCCGCCTAGCTGCTGCCAGACAACTAAAATTCGCTTTTGAATCCATTCAGCCTCTTCTTAAAGGAACAAAGCCATGAATGTTCCTCCAAAAGCAGTATCCGTGATGGATAATTTCCCTTTATGTATGAGATCAATGGATATGGGTTCAACATAAAAATTGCAGTTCCCATTCGGGAGATTTACATGAACCCTCTGCAGTCCTGCTTTATAGTCAAGCAGGGGAGAGTTAATTATTTCTCCAGAATTTATCTTCTAAATGGATATTCAGTGGCTCTGTTTTTCACCCTACTTTGCAATGAACTCTGCACTTCCCTACTTTCCTCCCAGGAAGAGGCAATCGAAGACAAAAGCCTGCAAATGATAGACAAGGGCAGAGGCCATGTCCAACTTTGATATCTTGTTGATAACGTATTGTACAATTAGATCAATTTGACAATTTCCATTATGGCTGATAAAATATTTATCGAGCCTTGGAGATGATGTCTGATCCCTGTGCCATTTGTTTCACTAATGGGGGAGATATTTACCAAATCAGGGGAAAGCATTCAAATTTCACATCCTCATAGCCTCCCCAGCATTAGATTTGCAAATTACTGGCTGGAGCCATAAATTACAGCAGAGCACAGCCAGGCTGATGCCAGGCTGACAGGGTAGGTGGATGGCTGGCGATGACATTGTTTCACAGGAGCATTAATCATAGCAGCAAAGAAAATACTCTCAAATTGGTCCATAAGTCTAAATATTAAGGAATGAGAAGCGGGTTGCCGGGAGATAGCTTTAGCTGCAGCTGGAAAATTAGGAAATGAAAAACCCTTTCTATTATTTAACAAATCATCTTAATAATGTTTTATGCCGTCGTGCCAGCGAGCAAAGGAAATTCCTATTCTTGCCCATTTGCTCTTTATCCTCATTGCTCTTTAATAGGAATATTAATAATCTGAGGATTGGTGCAGATGTAGCCCGAGCTGTATTTTTTCTTCTGCAGTAGCTTAACTAGAACCAGGATAAATCCTGAAGGAAAATAGAATTTTGATTTCCATGTTTAAACCGTTTGCTTTGTCAGCAACGCCGGCGGGGGCTTGAGCTCCTCTTCTGTTCTGCTCAAGGTCAAGCACGTGTTCACTCCTGTGCAGGCCAAACTTATTAAAAAAAACCCACAAATCAGACAAACAGCAGAATCCAGCTTACCACGGATGAGAGAGAGGCCTGTAATCTCAGGGGGAAGAAAATACAGGTATCATTGTTGCTTAAATACGAGCCCTGCTGATTAATTTCAGAGCGAAGCAGCATCTTTACAGGGGTGAGTAGACAAGGAGCAGCCTCAAATGCACTGTCAGCCCTGAGCCTCCCAGCACCCCGGCCCAGAGCAGCTCAGACACCACTAAAACAAGTTGAAGGTGACACATTTGTCTGGCAGACGTAATTAAAGGTATAATGTTGGTGCTAGAGGTCAGAGTTGCCGAGTCCTAAGGCAAAAGGAAGGAAAGAGCTCAGAAATCAGGGAATGAAGAATGAGGCTACTCAAGCACCTGAGACCTCTCAGGGAGTCAGGGGAGGGCATTCTCCCTACTCTGCTCTCGTGAGATCCCACCTGGAATACTGCAGGCACCTCTGGTGCCCCCAGGATGAGGACATGGAACTGTTGGAGAAAGACCAGACGAGACCGTGAAGTTCCCAAGGGAACAGGGGCACCTCGCCTGTGGAGCCAGGCTGGGAGAGTTGGGAATGTTCATCCTGGAGAAGGGAAGGTTGTGTGCAGACCTCACAGCACCCTCCAGGATCTGAAGGGGCCACAGAGAAAGAAGAAAGACTCTACACTGGGAGCTGGAGTGGCAGGCCAAGGGGGAATGGGCTCAAACTGCAAGAGGAGGAGTTTAGGTGGGATATTGGGGTGAAATTCCTCCCGGGAGGGCAGACAGGCCCTGGCACAGGGTGCCCAGAGAAGCTGTGACTGTCCCTGGAACCCCTGGAAGTGTCCCAGGCCAGGCTGGATGGGGCTTGGAGCACCCTGGGACAGTGGAAGGTGTCCCTGCCCACGGCAGAGGATTGGAAAGAGATGATCCTTAAGGTCTCTTCCAACCCAAACTTTCTGTGATTCAAACTAAACTTGCAAAGTTTTGTCTCTGAAGCCTGATGTTCAGTTTTTCCTACCTTTCACCAGTAACAAACAGGTCACAGAGTTCAGAATTCCCAACAGGATCCCAGCTGCTCAAGGGCTGTGCCTTGGTGGTTCCCACTGATGGCTGTGTTTCCAACAGAACTCCATACCCAGGGCATCCCCACATCTTCAGGAAACTCCAGCTGTTATTCAGTGCCTAAATGACATTTGGGCATCACAGTTTGGGTTTTTGGACACACCACTGGTGTTAGGCATCTATTCTCCCTTTAAAAAATCCACTGGAAATTTAGAGGAGAGTTCATAAAGGACCTTGAGACTGAGCAGGGAAGGGTTTGCAGTCACGCTGTCAAATAAAATCCTAAAGAATGGATTTGCCTCGAGCTTTTCCTCTGTCAAAGCCTTCAGCACTATCTCTGTCTGCTGGATTTGTGGGTTCCATCAAAAGGAGAAGCACAAGGTGACCATAATGGTCTTCTGTTGTGTAGCTCCTCCTCCCCTTCCCAAGGGAAGACGTAATTTCCTTTTTTCACTGGGGAAAAATGTCTTAATCACCAGGGCCTGCAGACTGTCAACCTTTCCTGCTGAAGCAGCTCCTCCTGCACAAAGTGAGACAGCAGGAAATTGTCCCCATCAGTTGAACCATTGCCTAAAGGTTTAAAGATGTTCTTTCTGTTAATAGATTGTGAACCAGTAAAATCGTAAATAATAGCTCTATTTCCTCAGCAGATTCTCTGAAATCCAGAGAACCTTTGCTCAGTGCCACCAAAACAAGGGAGATGATGACAAAAGAGCAGGAGATGCTTCATCCCTCAGGTCAGCACCTCGTAAGGAGGGGTTTTGTGTAGAGGAGTTACCCAGGCAGCACATCCCAAAACAAGGCCACCTTTTTGGGGACACCCTGAGGATCCCCATCTCTCCCTGCACACCTGGAGCACTGAACTGGATGGTGCTTTTTAACCTCCCCAGCTCCCACTGTCCCCTATTTCCTCTCTCCATGCCTGCTGAACTGTTCTTAGTGGTTTATCCTTCCCTAGACCTGTAAAATGTATTTTGCTTAGCCCCGTAACATTTGTTTTCCTTAGCCTGAAAGATGCATTTCTCCTAGGCCTGTAGGATATATTTCTTTTAGGCCCGTAAGGTTTGTTTCTCTCAGGCCTGTCAGATGTTTCTCTTAGGCTTGTGAGGTGTGTGTCTCAGGGTTGTAAGAGATGTTTCTCCTAGACCTTAAGATGGGTTTGTCTCAGGACGTGGAAGATGTGTTCTGAGACAAGTAAGGCGTGTTTCTCTTAGGCCTGTAGGATATGTTTCTCTTAGGCCTTTACGATGTGGTTCTCTTAAGCCCATAAGATATATTCCTCTTGGGCCTGGGAGATGTATTTCTCCTAGACCCATAAGATGTGTTTCTGTTAGGCCTGGGAGATGGATTTCTCCTAGACCCATACGATATATTTCTCTTGGGCCTGGGAGATGTATTTCTCTTAGAACCATAAGATGTGTTTCTCTTGGTCCTGGGGGATGTATTTCTCTTAGAACCATAAGATGTATTTCTCTTAGAACCATAAGATGTGTTTCTCTTGGTCCTGGGGGATGTATTTCTCTTAGAACCATAATATGTGTTTCTCCTGGGCCCATTAGATGTTTCTCCTGGGCCTGTAGGATTCATTTCTCAGCACAGGACACCTCTCACATAACCTCTCCTTTATGAGCGGTCACACTTCAGCACAGGAGCAAATTCACCTCTGAGCTCTCTGCCAAGCCCTGGTCACCCTTGTAGATGTGTAGCATAAAACAAGAGCTGGTGGAAGCTTCTCCCAGGACGTTCTGGTGCTCAGGAAAAAAAACTGAACTCCTTATTTCTCCTGATGCCTTAAAATCTGGCACAGCTTCCCAAAGGCACCTTCCTGCTCATGATTACACATTTTTTTTCCAGCCCACCACAGGCCCAAAGCAGCAATAAATCCCTGTTCCTTCCACCCCTGACACCCTCACCCAGCCATTCCCAGCAGCAGGGGAGAAGTGGCTACACCTTTAAGAGGGAAATCTGCGGGCCTGTTTGGTTTGAGATAGCAAAGTTGTTGTCCTTTGGGCTGTCTGGCAGCCCCCTGTGTCCCTTGGATTTATCTCACACACATGATGCAGCTTTGTGGAAGGGATCGGGAGGGACTTTGCATTCCTCTGGTGGGATGATATGAGTTTGTGTCTAAATCTGTTCCATATGACCCACCTCACATGGTCGGTGTCTCGCCGATTCACTCGGAAAGGTCAACGAGGGTTTCAGCCCAGGCTTCAAAGTCAAGGGGCTTGTTAGTAAAAAGGAAAACCCTACTGGGAGAGTTGGGACTTCCCAAAGGTGCTGTGGACACTCGTTCTTTTGCACTGATACGTTTTGGGGACGGAACAGGCACAGGTGAGGCTTCACCTGTGGGACTGTGGGTGCAGTGCTCAGGGTCTCACAACCTTCCCACAGTAGAAGATGGAGCCTTAAAACAGTCTGGGATAAAGAAATCCTTCCAAGTCCCACAAAATCTGCTCTGTCAAGAGGGTTTCTCGCCAGGTTTCTGATGACTAAAAACACTTTCTGAACTAACTGAGACACTCCTGCTTTGCTCCTGGCCCAAGGGAGCTCAAAGCTGTGGAGAAAAGCGAACCCAAACCTACAAAATGTAGAGATTAAACAAATTCAAAACCATTCCCAAAAGCTTCCCAGGTCACTTGTCTCAGTAATGAGCCCCTGGGAAGCAGTGGCAGCCCCTGGGGCCAGCACTGAGCCAGGTTTGTTGGGCAGGGTGCCCTCCCCGTGCCATAACCTTGGCATTCAAATCAACACCTCCCAACAACAAACATCTCACAGGGGATTTATCTCTGGCAGAGCAGCTCTCCTCTCTCTGGACAGCACAGCCTCACACCACTCCACTCCCATATATATTTTTGGGATATGATGGCAGACATCATACCCCAGGATCAGGAAAGCAGAAAACAGCCAATACTTCTGCAAGGGGAGAATTTGAGCAGGGGGTGTAAAGTACACATCAGATTTTTATTTATTGTATGCAACGAGTTCTGAAATTTAAATTCTAGAATGTAAATCTCTCCAAAGGGTTGAAATTTCAAATGATGAAAAACAAAACAGAGAAAGGAATGAGCAGAGAACTAAGTTTTAGCCAGGGCTGCTGCATTTTCTGGTTGCCAGGGTCTGAAGATCATCAACAGGGACAGGATGAGGTTAAATGCTTAGATATTTCTCTGAGGTTCTGATTTCAGGGAAAAGAAAATCAAGCTCATTTTTAACCAGCAGGTAAAAGGAAGGTTCAGGTAGCTGGTTTCTGTCTTATTGTTTCTGCTGGAATCTGAACAATTGCTGTGCTGCAGTTTGGTGCTTCACTCCTTTAGGGGAATTGTAGGTAACATGGAAATACCTGGTTCTCATCAGTCAATACAACCCCTCAAATTACCAGTGATCCTCAGGCAGTGATGCTGTTTGATGCCAGCCCTCAAAACACAAATCAACCAAAATAAATCTACGAAAATCATCATACTTAAAAAGAAATCCATACTGGCATGGGCTGGGGTGGTTTGAGGCTCTCATGTCTGAGCACAGACAGGCAATAGAAGAATTCATTCTGAAGCACTATTAGAAAATCTGATTATTTCTCCCAGTTTGGATGGTAAAATCCATCCAAACTCCCTCAGTCAGGTTTGACATGTCCTGATTCATTCTTGGTCCACAGGATTCACACAGACCCTGGCCAGGAACAAGAGGAAAATTTTTAGGACGATGCCATGGACTGAGAACTACAATCATCATTTGAAGTCCCCACAGTGTTGTGTATTCATGAGTAGCTTTTTTCCCCTCAAATGAAACCTTAACAGAGTAACAATCTCCAAAATCAGCACCTTCACTTCCTTCCTGACGCAGACACTTAAAAAATTTCCCTTTTCCACCTGCCTGTCATGATGGATCACAGCAGGTCTGGGTTGGGAGGGACCTTAAAACTCACCCAGTGCCACCCCTGCCATGGGCAGGGACACCTTCCACTGTCCCAGGCTGCTCCAAGCCCCATCCAGCCTGGCCTTGGACACTTCCAGGGATCCTGGGGCAGCCAAAGCTTCTCTGGGAATTCCATCCCAGCCCCTCCCCACCCTCACAGGGGAGAATTCCTTCCCAATATCCAACCCGAATTCCCCCTCTTTCAGTTTGAACCCATTCCCCCTAACCCTGTCACTATCTGCTTATATTAAAATGAATATAATTCTCTCCTTCATTTTTAAGCCATTCCAGGTACTGGAAAGCTGCAATAAGCTCTCCCTGAAACCTTTTCTCCTCCGTGCTGAACATGGTCGGCACTCTCAGCCTGTCTGAAGCTCTCAAAAAGCTGATGTTTAGGAGCTTGGTTTCATTTCAGAGGCCACATGAACACGCAGAAGCCCAAGTGGCCTCTGCCCCCACCCCTTTAGAGCAGGTCAGTGGTGACACCACAAACCCGGGGCTCCACACCAGCCCCGGGGACACCGCCCCGGTTTTTTCCCCCCTGGTTTGGAGAAAACTTCCACAAACCCCTGCCTCCAGCAGGCCTGGTGGGTGGCCAGTGCTTTCCCTGCTGCACTGGCAGCTCCGGCTCCTAATCCCCCTGCTAATTCCCGGGGCTGATTCGCTTTGCTGGCCAGGGATAAGTCGTGTCCCCGGGTCCCGCAGACGGTGACCGGACACCACCTCTCCCCGCTCGCCAGCCAGCCCCGGGCCCCAACAAAAGGCAGCCTGTTTGGTCACCCTTCCTTCAGAGGGGCTTAAGGACATTTTTGTCATTTTTGAACAGCTAATATCTTGCAGAGGGGGGCGAAAAAAAAAAAAAAGAGCGAAAAAAAAAAGGAAAAAAAAAAAAAGTTGCCTAATCTCTTTAAATTTAATCTTTACTCCTTGAAAAATCCGAGCGCAGATGCTGAGTGCTGGACTATGTTCCATTGGACTAATTAGGTCAAGATTACCTACAACAGTATGGCTCCACCAACTCAATTTAAATTCCCTCCCTCCTGTCCCTAAACTTGCACTGTTTGGAATTTTGCTGCCTTTTTCTCTTTCCTCCCCCAGAGAGCACAAAATGTGTGGGCAACTATTAATAAACAGAACCAATAAAGAAATAAAACACCTGAGTGAATGAATACCAGAGGGAATCACAGAATCTTGGGCTGGTTTGGCTTAGAAGGGACCTGGAAACTCATCCAGTTCCATCCTCTGACACAGGCAGAGACATTTTCCACTATCCCAGGCTGCGCCCAGCCCTGTCCAGCCTGGCCTTGGGCACTTCCAGGGATCCAGGGGCAGCCACAGCTTCTCTGGGCACCCTGTGCCAGGGCCTCCTACCCTCACAGGGAAGAATTTCTTCCCAATATTCCATTTAACCCTACTCTTTGGCAGTGGGAAGCCATTCCCTGTGTCCTGTTCTTATAAACCATCTCTTTCCATCTTTTCCGTCGGTTCCTTCAGGCCCTGGAAGGCCACAGTTAGGCCACCCTGAAGCTTCTCCCCTCCAGGCTGAACAACCCCAATTCTCTCTGCCTTTCCTCCCAGCAGAGCTTCTCCATCCCTCTGGTCATCCTGGTGCCTCCTCTGGACTCTCTCCAGGTTCCTCCCTGTGCCACTGAGCCTGAGCTTTAACCCCCCTGCCTGTCCATTCCCTCTCCAGACAGCCCCAGCAGCTGATCTCACTGGTTCTGGGAAATTATCCCCACAGAAGTCACCACATCAGCTGCAAGGACTCTGCTGTGGCCTCGAAGGCCCTGAAGGTGCAGAGATAAGGGGAGCAGCCAAAGGGGGGTTCAGAGGCTCAGCTCCTTGGCAGGAGCAAGGACAGGTGAGGTCTGGCTGGGCAGGCAGAGCAGCACAGCTGGGACAGTTCTGCTGGCCAGGTGACAGGAGCACAGGGGTGACGGGAGCCCAGGGGTGACGGGAGCGCAGGGGTGACAGGAGCCCAGGGGGGACAGGAGCCCAGGGGCGACAGGAGCACACGGGTGACAGGAGCCCAGGGGGGACAGGAGCCCAGGGGTGACGGGAGCGCAGGGGTGACAGGAGCACAGGGGTGACAGGAACCCAGGGGTGATGGGAGCACAGGAGGTGACAGGAGCACAGGGGTGACAGGAGCACAGGGGTGACAGGAGCACAGGGGTGACAGGAGCACAGGGGTGACAGGAGCACAGGGGTGACAGGAGCACAGGGGTGACAGGAGCACAGGGGTGACAGGAGCTCAGGGGTGACAGGAGCACAGGGGTGACAGGAGCACAGGGGTGACAGGAGCCCAGGGGTGACAGGAGCCCAGGGGTGAGAGGAACCCAGGGGTGACAGGAGCCCAGGGGTGACAGGAGCTCAGGGGTGATGGGAGCTCAGGGGTGACAGGAGCTCAGGGGTGACGGGAGCACAGGGGTGACAGGAGCTCAGGGGTGACAGGAGCCCAGGGGTGACAGGAGCACAGGGGTGACAGGAGCCCAGGGGTGACAGGAGCTCAGGGGTGATGGGAGCTCAGGGGTGACAGGAGCTCAGGGGTGACGGGAGCACAGGGGTGACAGGAGCTCAGGGGTGACAGGAGCCCAGGGGTGACAGGAGCACAGGGGTGACAGGAGCCCAGGGGTGACGGGAGCCCAGGGGTGATGGGAGCCCAGGGGTGACAGGGACACTGCCCCAAGTCCCTGCAGCAGCCCTGAGGCGCCGTGTGCCACCTCCTGCCAAGCACAGCAAAACATTTCATAGAAAAGCAGAAGCTGCAAGGCCCGCTTTAAACATTCCAGAGCAGATCTCTGGGATCACAGGATGTCCTGAGCTGGGAGGGACCCCCGGGGTCATCCAGCCCAGCTCCTGGCCCTGCACACACACCCCACAGTCCCACCCTGTGCCCAGGAGCGTTGTCCAAGCTCTCCTGGAGCTCTGGCAGCCTCAGGGCTGTGGCAGCTGCTGATCCTCTCTGGAGGGGACCGTGCCATGGAGTGACCTCAGAGAGGCCACACAACCCCAATGCCAGCACTGAGGCTGAGGTTTATCCCTGCTCACTGAACCAGCGCTGCAAAGCGAGGGAGAATCAGGTGAATCACTCACCTGTTGATACTTTCAAGTTTTCTTTCCTCAAAACACATATTTTTAGTGTGTGGAACGTTTTCACACTCTGTTAAAATGCCTGGAACAACCTGGAATAATTCCATGATAAAGCACCAGGGGAGGAAAAGGTGTCAAGTGCCTGGTGTGGCTCAGGTATCACTGGGCTGGGTGTTTGCCTCTCCCTCTCACAACCAAGTCCTGATGGCCACAAACAACCCTCAGGAAAACCTTCATGAGAAATTCTGGTCATCTTCAGGGTAAAGGCTGTGAGAAAGTCAAAGGCTGCCCAGGATCTGAGCGAGAGCAAACCCGGAGCAGTTCATTTTTCATTCCACAAATGTTTAAGCACAAGCAGAACTTTACACACTCATTCAGCCAGTGATGCGTATCAAATGTGGGCTTGTCATTTCCTTTCCTTAAAAATATGTTTTATCCGACTTAATGTGGAATTTATTTAAGACACAAAGATCAGTTATTAATATGTTCTTTCAATTTTGGGGAGATATGAATATCTCCTTTGGCAGCACAGCATAATAGTCCATTTATCAGCGAGGGAAGCCTCTGGAGGGATGGGATTTTTTTTTATTTCAAATACACTTTAGCAGTTATTGGAAAAGATTCAGCGTTTCTCTGGGAGAAATATGTCATGAAAGTAGAAGGATGAGGGAAATGCTTGTATGCAACACAGGCTTTTCTCTGACAGCAGCCTGGTGCCCGTCTGGACAGATCCCTGAAGACACAAGAAATCCCAATTAAATCATGAGTGCAGAGCTCTGCCTACATGGAGCTGATGTCTGGATCAAGACCTTGGAATGTCAGCTTCGAAATTTCCCTGGCAATTGCAGCACACAGCCTCCTGATATGAAAAACTCGACTGCAGGCAGGCATTTCCCTCCTCTTTCTATTTTAGGGACTTGTACCTCTAAGGGGGAAAAAAAACCAAAAAGAAAGAAAATGAAGGCAAAGATGATGACAACAGAAACCACCCAACTTCAAAACAGCCAAACAAACAAACACAAAACTTCTGCATTCAGCAGGAAAAGTGTGAAAGGAGGGAATCTGAGGGGTCAGTGAGCCAAGGAGTAGCTGATTGACTTCAGTCTGATAAAATCCTCCAATATTTCATGGAGGCATGAAACACAACGTGAAATACAACACATATTTGATCCCTCTCACACTAACTCAGAGCGAGGCAATAAATATTTCCCTACAGAATCATTTCCCTGTGAGCAGAGATTTACTGTAACCCAAATCACAATTTACTCATTTCAGAGCATTAAAAGCTCATCAGCCTCTCCCTGGAACGTGGATCACTGGAAGAGGATCCCACAGCACAACTCCCAGACAGTATCCACAGGAAAAAAAAACCTGCTATAGGTGTTTTATCCACTAAGCTGGGGGCATGGGGCTGATTTTAGTTCTCTTTGTAGCCATCTAGAAGACAGGAAAAAATAAGATTATTAAAAGGAAAACAATAAACAATGGTGGCCTTTTAGTGACTGGGTGGTTATGTTTAGAACTAACATTTCCAAACTCAAATTGACAGGAACTAAACACAATCAGGCTTGGGTCAAACAAAACTTTCTGCAAGTAAAACAATGAAAACTCTACTGGCTCCAGCAGAATTCCCTGCCTTGGAAATGTTATTTCTCTCTCCTCACTCTCACAAATCCAGAAAAAAATGATGTGTTTGCTTCATCAAGAAATGAGGAAATAACATCTTCCCAATAAGCCAAACACTACGTGCAGCAAAGAGAATATAAAAGAAAAAGCGTGCAAAAAAGGATTTGGGGAAGGTGGAATTCTGGCAAGCCCAAGCACAGGCGTTAATGGATTTTTTAATAACTCCGAGCCACACAGTAACAGGGAAGCACCTGCCAAAAGCACAGCAAGGTCAGGCAGGTGTCACATCCACGTTACAGCCCGGGAAATTCTGGGAGCATTGGCTCTGACCTTCCCCAGCATCACCTCAGAGCAGCACGGAGGCTTTATAACTTGGTTTTTTTTCCTCTGGTGGGATTTCTTTTCTTTAGGATTGTTTGTTTCGTGGCACACANGACGCAGGGTTGATTTATTGGTTTTTTTTTTTTCCTCTGGTGGGATTTCTTTCCTTGAGGCGTGTTTGTTTCGTGGCACACACCACCAGAAATAAACACGAGCGCTTTGGGATGCCCACGCTGCTCCCCTGCCCTGCTCCCGCTCCGGCCGCGATCCCACAGCTATTTGAGGAGGGAGAGTGTGGGAAAACACGCCGGGAGGGTCTCAAACCCCTCGGCAGGCAGAGCAGACAATGCAGCGGGAGCGTGGTGGTGTAAAAGTCCATCCCTGGGGGCTCCCCTGGCTGCCAGCAGCCCAGCAGGGAGCGTGTCCTGCTCGTCCCCGGCACCCCCGGGGGCTCCGTGCCCCAGCTCAGTCCTGGGACAAACTCGCCTTGACCCATCCCGTCTCCCTCATCCTCATCCCCAAACAGAGGGGTCCTGGCCGTGCCCAGATCCCTGGAAGGCTGGCGCACACGGGTGAGGGATGGCCCTGGTGGCAGTGACACGCAGGCTGGGCACACAGCACGGCCCGGGCACATGGAAATACAGAACGTCCTGAGCTGGAAGGGGTCCCTGATCCAGCTCCTGGCCCTGCTCAGGACACCCCACAATCCCACCCTGGGCATCCCCGAGAGCTTTGTCCAAAGGCTCCCGGAGCTCTAGCAGCCTCGGGGCCGTGCCCACGCCCTGGGCAGCCTGGGCAGTGCCCAGCCCCCTCTGGGGGAAGAACCTTTCCCAAAATCCAGCCCAGACACCCCTGCCACAGCTCCAGCCGTTCCCTGGGCCCTGTCCCTGCCACAGGGAGCAGAGATCAGGGCTGCCCTTGGTGGGGAAGCTGCAGCCCCCTGAGCTCTGCCCTCAGCCTCCTCTCCTCCCGCTGAACACACCAAGCGCCCTCAGCCGCTCCTCGTGTGGCCCTTCCAGACCCTTAACCATTTCTGCAGCTCTTTTTTTTTTAGACACTTTTCTGGCTGTCCCGGCTGCCAGGACAGCCCCGCTGCCGTGGCCAAACCCCGGTGCTCACATCCCCCAGCGCTGACCCGCAGCCCCCCGCCCAGCCGGGGACCCCCGGCCGCCCTCCCCAGCCCCCCGAGCGCTGCTCCCCTCCAGCTCCCGGGGCAGGTCAGAATATTTAAACAGTTGTATATTCACAGCCCACAATAGAGGGACGAGAATTACCCAAGGACAGGGTTAGCCGTGCGATCAATGCATAATCAGATAACTGCTCCAGCTTTTTTACAAGTCTTTAAGCAAAGATCAGCCACTCAAATTCTAATTCCTTTTGCTAATTAAGCAGCCTGTTAATTGCTCTCGGGGTCTCTAATGCCATGTCATTATGCTTTTTAACAGCCTGCTTGACATCAATAGGGCTGCGAGCTCCACACAAACAAAGCGGGCACCCAGCACTTACTGAATTAGGCGGCCGCGGGCGCTGGCGCTGCGCCTCCCGCGGGCGGCACTTCGGTACCGCGGGACAGCACCGAGTTAGCCCTGTCCGACCCTTCCCAGCGGGGCTGGACCCACGGGCAGAGCCGCAGCATCCCCCGGGGCCCATCGCCCCGCAGCCCCGGCTCGCCTTCCCCGGGACAGCCCCCGCGGGGACGAGCCTGACTCCATCCCCATCCCCATTCCAGTCCCCAGCCCCATCCCTATCCTCATCCTCATCCTCATCCTCGTCCTCGTCCTCGTCCTCGACCCCGTTCCCGTCCCCGTCCCTGTCGCGTCCCCATCTCCATCTCAATCATTCCCATCTCCATCATTTCCATCTCCATCATCTCCAGCTCCATCATCTCCATCTCCACCATCTCCATCTCCATCCACTTCCCGATCCCTGTCCCCATCCCCTCCCCATCCCTTCCCCATCCCCATACCATATCCCATACCCCATATCCCATATCCCATATCCCACATCCCATATCCCATATCCCATATCCCATATCCCATATCCCATATCCCATATCCCATATCCCACATCCCACATCCCACATCCCATATCCCATATCCCATATCCCATATCCCATATCCCATATGCCCATATCCCATATCCCCATCCCATATCCCATATCCCATATCCCATATCCCATATCCCTATATCCCATATCCCCATGCCCATCCCTTTCCCCATCTCCATCTCCATCCCCATCCCTACCCCCGGGCCCGGCCCCACCCCCGGCCCCGGGGCGCTCTCAGCACAACATGTGTCTGCAGCTGAGCGACTCCGGTTTCCGCGGCCCATTATCCCGGAGGAATTCCCCCGTCAGCCGCTGAGTGAGGGGCCGTGGCTGCCCCGCACGGAGCGGGGCCGGCAGGGGCGGCGAGGGGTGCCCGCATCACCCGGGGTGACACTGATTCCGCAGGGACACGCACCCAAAGGCACGGTGCCCCGTGTCAATCCCGCCCCCAGGATGGGAAAGCCGCACCCAGCGGCGTGAAAGGCACAGGGCCCCTTCGCCAGTGAGGAATTCCTGTCCCCAGAGCTGCTGTGGCATCCCTGGCAGTGTCCCAGGCCAGGTTGGATGGGGCTTGCAGCACCCTGGGACAGTGGAAGATGTCCCTGCCCGTGGAGCTGGGTGAGCTTTCAAGTCCCTTCCAACCCAAACCGTTCCCTGATTCTGTGAATCGCTCTTGGGGTGTCCCAAGGCTCCCCACCAGCCCATGCCCAAGCTGGGGGGCTGCAGACCCCAAGGGTCCCAAATTGCTGCCTTGGGCACGAGGCCACCACCACAGGTGGCTCCTGTCCCCTCGGGATGAAGGCAGAGGGAGGCCTGGATTGAGGATGGAGCAGTCATGGATCCAGCACCATCAGAGGCTTGTGACAAACCAAAACCTGCCCTGCCACTCCTGGCGCTGGGGACATCTGATCCCAACCTCAGCCCTGGGCACTGCAAAACAGAGCCCTGGGGCTTCAGCTACTCATCTCCACCTCAGCTCTCAGCTTCTCGTGGCTGCTTTCACCCCTGTTTGTGATGTGGACAAGCTGAATTCATCCTTTTTTCATGTCCCCACCTTATCTTGCAGCAAAAGGCCAGAGCTGCCCTGCTCAGGTGCAGGTTCCAGGCAGCAGGATCCCTCTGTTTAGCCCTGAGAGCAAAACATGACCATCAGTTACGGCAGGTCAGGTTAAAACTCTGCCCTACAAGCACTCCCAGGGCCTGAGAACTGCCCTCAGGAATTTCAAATCGATGTGAGATCACCCCAAACCACAGAGATCTTCCCTGGGAGTGAGCAGCCATCGTTCATGTCACCAACAAGAAAGGAAGGAAAGCAAGAAAACAGCCTTGATTTCCCTGCCTGTCAGGAATAATGTTACAGAGATTTTGGCATCCTGAACACGCCAAGCTCTGCATGACCCACGCTGCAGCTGAAGAGTCACTGTTGTAACACATGGAAAATATTTTCAGTTCTACTCAGAATGCATAAACTGTCTTATGTTGCAAACCAGGGCAAGTCTGGGTAAAATATAAAACCATGAACAAGTTGCTAGAGCAGACAGATCTGCACTGGAGCAGAGTCAAAGCAAAGTAACCAAACCAAGTGTGAGTCGTACTGGATCTGCCCAAACTCAGCTGTTATTCCAGTCTTTGTTTTTACATCATTTAAAGAAATCACCAACGAGCTGAGGGAAGAATGCTGCACACAAAGATGTATCAAAAAATCCAGGAACACAAACAAAAAAAGTCATATCCTAGGAAAAAAATGAGCGTAGGTACAAACCATCTCTTGTTTCCTAAGAAAGTTGAGAACACAATCTTGAAAATGCTTATTCATATTCCTAATTTTTTGCCAGTGTGTAGCCCAAAACATATTCATGTGATTAAGGGGATTTAATGTCCTCCTATGAACAAAGCTATGCACAGCTACCACAGGTGCAGCACCTCAAAAAAAAAATTTAAGAAATAGGAGTTTTTCTAAACAAATTATTAAAGCATATTTTTGTATTTTGCAGCAGAACACTGAAAATGCTTTAGCACTTGGCAAAATATTCATTTGTAGGTAGCAGATTTTATAAAATGTTGAGCATCAATTATAGGAAAAAGAAATAATTATTCTTAGAAGCCGAATTAGGGATGACTCTTTTCTCTTGAGGACCAGATGTTTGCTTTCCTCTATCAGGTTGTTACTGGCCCTCGGTGCAGAAATTTGGTGTTTGGGCAGAACAAATTCTGCACTGCAGTTGTTGGGATCTCAGGGCCCAGGGCTGTGACAGAAGGGATCTTTCAGCACACAGAAAACAGCACTTGGGGAGCTCTCACAGGTGATGAGAGGATGAGAAACTCGGGCTTGGACATCTGAGTCTGGGATTGCTGAGGGAGTGACCTCACTGCTGCCCCTCTCCTCTTCCTCCTCCTCTTCCTCCTCTTCCTCCTCCCCGTCCAGGATCCATAACAGACACACACTGAGCTGACCCAGTGGGTGCTGCCTGTGGCCATTCATCGTTTTTGAGCTCCAAGCAGACAGAGAAAGCAGGAACTTTGGGCAGATTTTTCTGGTTTTCTCCAAAAAGCTTCACCTCAAAGCAGCTAAAACTGTGGTGGCAAGGGAACCTGGGCTGGTGAGAACGGGAATTTTAACCGAGGTCCCTCTCACTGCAGGTAAATCCTGTCAGGATGGGAAACACCTTCCCCTGCTCTCCCTCCAGCAGGGAACTGGGGTTTGTTGCCCCAGGGCCACTGGTCCTGCCTGGGTGGGGTTGTTTTCAGGTGGATCACAGGTGGAGGGAGACCCAGCTTTATATGGAGTTAAAAAAAAAATAAATAAACCCCAAGTTTTATTTGCCCTATTCATTGGGTATTTTGGAGATTAAATCTGTCCGGATTTTGGTGTAAATGCTGAAAGTTGTCTGCTTTGTCCGTGGGCAAATTTAAACCAAACTCAGCTCTTTTTTCAGGCGCAGTGGTTTGCTCCCCAGAGTGCAGCCAGCTCAGCTGCACTCACACACCCCTTCCCCAGTCCTTTTTCCTTCTCTCCCCTTCTCTCCAGTGCAATCCATCCTTCACTCACCTCTTCCCCCTCTCTGTCCCCCCGTGCCTTCCCCTGCCCGTTTTCCAGCGGCGGCAGCAGTGCCCTCACTCGCACTGACAGTTTCCATCTGGCTGCTCCCTCCCCGTGCTGCCTGGGCTCTGGGAAACTCTCCGTGCTGTCCCCTTCCCCTCAACATTTCCTCTGGATTCTGGGACGGCTCGTGCTCCTCCAAAATCCAGGATGAGCCCAGAGCTCTGCACCCGCAGCCTGGTTGTGTCCCTCTGCACGTTTCCAGGCTGCTTCCCTTCACCCTCCGCCTTGTTTTATTGCTCAAATCAACCTCTGCAGCTCGGATCAAACACGCTCAGTTAGTGCTTAAAAATTAAAGGCTCATTCAGTTTCATTTCCATTTGGTTTTCGAGGAAATTTTGGTGCATCAGGATGAGAGACAGAAATATTTAATGTGTGACCTTCTGCACTGCGGGGTTGTCTAAGGAGCAGCGACTCCTGGTATCACCCAGAATTAACCCTTTGCCTCTGACTTAATATCTAATTTAAAAATGAGACAAACCAGCCAAAAACCCACGCATCTGCCATCTCAAACATGCTGCTGTCCCTAAGTGGGATTAATCTGAGGTCCCTGTGAACGCCCATTAATGCACAGATATTTATGTGACAGGTAAAAATGCACACACACACACACACACACAGAGAATAATTTTCTGCATCCCCCATGTCTGCTGCAGGATGGCAGCACAATTAAGTCACCGTGACGGAGACAATTATCCCCAGAGCCAGTAAAATGAGATGTCCACAGTGAGCTGCAGAGTTCTGAAACATGTGGGAATAGAGTACAGAAACTCTGTAGAGTCATGCAGCTAATGAGCAATAAATACACACTGGCACACCCTCATCAATTTTAAAGTCTCGCTATGAAAAGAATGTAATTAATTAAGATATGTTGATTTATAAGAGGTGACATAACAAGATGGATAGAGAAATCTTTTCCCTCCAATCTGTCATGGTTTCTTTCTAGAAGACGGCCCAGCACGTGATGGTCTCTCCTTGGGCAGTCACAGAAATCCTGAGTTTGGGTTTAACTCCCCCCACCATCCTAAAGAGCTCCAACTTCCTCTTCAGCACTCATTTGCATTTGGCACAACTGTATTTAAAGCGAAACCATTTTAAAGACAGAAAAGGGAAAAGAAAGAAAAAAAAAACAAGAGGTGAAAAGAATTATATTTAGAAAAATCCTTTCCACTTTCCCCTCTCTTACATTTCTGCACATGGAAACACAACCCCGTTTCCCTTTCTCCCCTCCCAAGTCAGATGACTTTTTTGTAACTTGGCACACAGACAGTCTGGTATAAGACAGGGCTGGAGCATTTGTTAAGTCAAGATGTTTAATTTTTTTTTCCCCCTCACATAATGATCCTTTTTTCCCTCCAGCCACTTGAGTTTTGTTTATGTTGCTTGAGCCCTAAACTAATACACGAATTCTCCTCCCTGCCAAGATGACAGCAACAGCACCGGGCGGGATGAGCCAGAGGAGTACACTCGTTTTTAAGGAGAGAAAGTATTTTAAAAGGCTTTTTCTCCAGTTGTGACAAATTAAATGCATTAAAGGAAACAACTGCTGTTGCTACCGGGCTCCGAGGAGGAACTCTGTTTTCTTTGCAAGCACTTGACTTTTGCAAGGGGGCACTTTGCTCCTGTGCCAACTCTGGCTTATATTTTATTATTCTTAGAACAAAAGGTTGCAGTAATCAGAATTGGGGAAGTTGTGCTCAAAGAGACGGAGCCATCAGATAAATTTGATACCATGGAGTGGTTATGAAAGGTGGGATTTTTAAAAGCAAGAAGAACTGCTTCAATATATTGGGTTTATCCTGTCAGGAGAAGATGAATGAGAAGTCCAGCTACTTTCACTCAGGCCAGACATGTAAACCTTGTACTTAATGACTGATGAGCAAAATTTTTTTCCTCTTCCAAGTGCAGATGGGCAAATCCCTCACAATTAAAAAGCACAAGAAAATCTAATTTTACCAGGAGAAAGCAGCACTGCCCAAATGTTTCCCAAGCAAGAGCTTTAGGTGCTTGTTGAAGGCAAGAAAAAAAAAAAAAAAGCCAAACAACATTTCTTCTAATGTGATCCATATTCTACCACATGCACATTTAATATAAAAGTTATGCTTGATATATGCCGCCGTAGCATTTTTCTATTTTAACTGAAAGCCTTTTGTTCTGTCAAGATTATGGGAGGATTTGCTTTCATTTTTCATGATGTTTCACTCCATACATCACCAACATTAGCAGGGCTTAATAAGCCCCCACCTTCTCCTTCCCCCTGCCCTGCCCTGGCCCTTTTGATGCCCATTCCCCAAAAACCTCAGCTGCTCCCCACACTTTTGGGGAGAGGACGAGGACGAGGACGAGGATGAGGATGAGGACGAGGACGAGGATGAGGATGAGGATGAGGATGAGGATGAGGATGAGGATGAGGATGAGGATGAGGATGGGGATGCAGAGCCCGCCAAGTCCCGTGCGGTGGCAGGAGCAGAGTGAGCAAAATGCTTTGCAGCTTTAAAGGCTGCCCGTGCTCTGGTGGCCGTGCCGGGCTCCCCTGGCTCCTTCTCCCCGCTGCAGATTCACATCTGTTTCTCTGCAGTTTGAAACTGTGTTCATTTTTCACTGCTGCCCTTTGTCCCACACTCGCTCGCTCCCGCCAAGGGCTTCGTTTCACTTATTCAATAAGCGAGAGGCACTGCAGGCTGGGGAGAGCTTTAAGACAAAGCTCAAACTTCTATTAGGCCTCGACAAAAATGTTTTTGTTCCCTATCAAGGCGCTTTCCCCCCACTGCTGGTCGTTGGCTTGTTTTGTTTTTCGGGAGCGTTTGCGGCCTGCGACGGCCCGAGCGGCGCGGGGTTTCACAGCCTTAGGACAAATAGAAAAAGAGATGCGACAAAAATCTGTGTTATCGTTAGCAGGAGTCCTTTGTAGCAGGAAATCCCATTTGTCCCTTTTCCCTCCGCAGGCTGTGGCTGGGAATACCCACCAGCCCCACGGCGGGCACGCGGCGCTGCCGAGGGCCTGCGTTCTTACGTGTGTGGGTGTGAGCTGCAAACACACCCTGTGATCTCCTCCTGGCTTTAGACACTTTATATTGGGAACGAGGAGAGGATTCCCAACTGCCAGGCCATCCCAGGCTGCTCCTGATTGCTCCCCCCAGCCCATCCTGCCCTCTCAGCACTGATCACGGTCACGCAAAGGAGGAGACCACGTCGCTTTTTCCCAACGAGAGATTTTTGACATGTTAACGCATTGAAAATTTCCTGTCGCTGATCTAAATAACAAAGAGCTGCTCTTTGGAGAGCGAACAGCAAGGATGACACTTCCAGCACTCACAGCTCAATGTCCACGCATGAAATGATTGAGCTCTTGTGGCTGAGCTCATTGTGCCACAAGCCTGTGAGTCAAACGCGGGGTTTTTCATACCAAATCACCCTCCCACTATGGTGCCAGGGTTATAAACCCTCTTGGAAAACTATGAGGTTCAGGAAGTATTTCCAAGTGTGTGTTCCTCAGCCTCGGGTTCCTGACAGTCCCATTTTTCCCCTTGCTGTGTTTCTTTGAAAGCACTCAGCCTCCACCCGGCTCATCTGAGGCTACAGCCCAGAGTTGGCTGCACGTGTCTCCTTAGGAATCACATCCTATTTTACAGCTTGAGGCTTTAACAAACACAGAATATGAAAATAAACCACAAATGGATTTTTATCATTACAATATTTAAAGAGAAACTAACAAATTACACCAAGCTGCCCGTGTTTGTTGATTCAGTGCCTGTCCCCAACTTCCACTTAAATCTCCTTTGGGCCAGGAGGAAAACTCTTGTGTGAAAGCAGCAGGGCTGCTCTCTGAGCCTGGGCTGGGTTCTGCTGGCGCTTTCTCTGCTGGGGAAGCACCCCAAAAACACAGCCTGAGGGGTGTCCCACACCCCTCCCCGTTCCCATTTAATCCGTGCTGTTCCCCACCACCACCTCATGCCCCACGTGCTCCTGCCCCACTGTTCCACGAGTGTTTTGGGTAACTGGGAGCAGGCACCCCCGTGTTCCTCAGCAGTGACACAGTGCCAGCGCTGCAAACAGCAGTGAGGAGCCAGCACTGCTCCCACCTGCCCTGCTTCCCTCAGGAATTTCTATATTTCTCCTGTTCCTGCTGTGTGTTCCTGGTCTGGTCACACCGTTCAGCACGGCAAGGAGGTTTAGAGGGACTTATCTCGATATCCAACCCGCTCCTGACTGGCTCAGCTCTTGTTTACCACCAAAGTTTGGAGTGTGGATGGGCTTCACAACTGCATTTACACTTGTTCCAGGCTCTGGGAGTTCCATAAGTCGAAGTGAGCAACTGGTGAGAGTAATGAGGCTTCAGAAGAATGAAACTGGTGGCAATTTGCATCCCACGGGAGGGGTGTTGATGATGGAAAAGGGAAACTCAATATTTGTGAAATTAAATAACGCTGAATAAACAAAAGGTCCAAACCAGACTGCATCCATCTTTTTAATTATTTTGGGTTCGGTGTGTTGGCTGTTTTTTTTAACTAGAACCTGACTCTTAAAAGTATTTCTATTTTCCCCAGGCTCCTCTGGGACACAGAAGCCTGATATTAAAAGCCTGAACACTGCTCTTAGAGGCCCGAGAGGGGTTTGGTTGCACAAAGCACCTTTAGAGAGATGAATTAATGCCTTGGTCTTCAGACAGCACCTCCACAAACCTGCCAAGTTTCCATCCCAGGGGGATTTGGCATCTGTTGGAGAGGAGACCACGGGGCTGCCATGGGTCAGTACTGGGAAGGGACCACCCGGGTTCAGGGGTAAACTGGGAGAGAAGGGGAAGCCTTGAACAGAATTTGGGAGGAAGAAGCTCCAGCCTCACTCAGGTGTCTCAACTTGGTCACCAAAAATGGAAGATTTCCCTACACATCACCCAAGGCCTTAAGGAGTCACGTGTCAGCTTCCTTAAGGCAGTGTAAAATATTTAGATCTGCATTGGAAAAACAGGGAGAAAAGAGAATGGGGCAGGGGCAAAAAGGAGGAAAAGGAGCAGCTGATTTTTGATTACAGGACAGTTCTTGTCATCTGACAGCTTTCTCCAACAGATCCTCACAGCCTTTCACTTGTTGAATCTGGTCAAATAGCTGCACTTCACTTTATGCTGCATTAAAAACAGTTAAAAGGAAGGAAGGGGAAAAATCTAACAATAAACCATGTCTTTGAGAAGAGGTGGCTTTCAGTTCTCTTTCTACCCCATCCAAGCTCTTAATACTGTCACTTAAAATTGTCAGATTCTTCCCACTTCTTCCCATCCCCGGCTCAGCATCCCAACAACCCAGCACATGAATATTTACAAAGAAATTTGATTGAAATATCATTCCGAGCTGGAATACATGGAAGATAATTAAGAAGGCTTGCAAAGGGACAAGCCCGTGCCCGGCTCTCCCGTCTGGCAGCACAATGGGCCACCACTGCGGGAGCTGGCCCGGTGGCACTTCATTCATTCATCGCCGGCGTCTGTCCCCAGGCCCGGGGAAGGGACAAGCGCCGCTGACAGAGCCCGGCTGGGGCAGCTCGGGAAGAGGCAGCAGGCAGAGCAGGGCTCGTCCGGCTGGCACAGCATGGACTCCATGCAGGGATGCGGCGGGGAAGCTGGCGGGGCCGGGGGGAGCGGGGATGCTGCGCCGCGGCGAGAAGCGGCATCGCAGCCGGGATAAAGCGGCCGGGGCAGCATCCCGCGCTCCGCTCCCTGCCGCCGCATCCCGGCCCAGACAGCCGGGTTTTCCCGTCCCGTGTCCTCCACCAGAGCGTGTTCTCTTCCAATTTAGGGCCGCAAGAGAGACAAATGAGCGCGGCGCCTTCGGGGCGTTTTCACTCGTCCAGCGCCACGCACAAACTTCCCTCGCTGCGAGAATTCCGCCGCTGCCTGACGCCGCCGAGAGCTCGCCATGGGCACCCTGCCTCTTTCCAGAGCTCCTGCTTGAGGCAAAATCCTCCTGAAAATGCCAAATTTCGTGCCACACACACACAAAAACACGCGCGGGCGTGCAGATCCCCGGTGCTGCGCAGGTGAGGAATCCTTCTGTCACAGACACCCCCATGCTTTCTCGTTTTCCTAAAGAAAACTAAATTAGCAGATTCCCCTGAGCTACCTGAGTGGGGAGTTAGCTCGAATTTATTTTATACATCAAGCAGCTTCAATTAAGGCCTCCGTGAAGCAATCCGTGTGTTGCTGAGGGGAAGGGGGACAGGGGTGGGAGCGGTTCTTGGGATCCTCTGAGCTTGCCCCCTCTCCCACAACCATATGAGGAGCAATTTCTCTGGCCCAAGCAACCCTGTTACAAGGGAAAAGAAGCCAAAATAAATGTGAAACTCTCCTTTTCCTCCAGTTTCCTCCAGCACACGTTATGCATAAATTACGGAGCGGGGGGGGAAGAGAAAAGCGAGTAAGAGAGAGGTTTCTGTTTGTTGTTCGAGTTAAGTTGCTGGTGTTCGAGAAGATCCAGGAAAACAGAGGCAACATTTGAAATATTTGTGAAAAGGCTTCGCTTTCTCATTCTCAGCAAATCATCTCCGTGATTTTAGTCCCGTCTGACAACCAGAAGCAGTGAGATCATGGCAGTAACCAAGCCAGCCAGACAATACCGAGACTAAACTTCTCTCTGCCTGCTCCCCCTCCCACAATTCACCTCCAAAAGCTGGTTTTAAGCCAGGTCAGCCCCCTCAGAGCAGCGATCCTCAACTGGCAACTCTGTCCTCCAACCTCCCTGCATTCAGGAATAAAGGCAAGGCAGATGAGCATTCCCTCTTCTCCAACACTCTTGGAGAGAGGGGAGAGGATGTCAGTCAAAAAAGTATTTAAACAGCAAATTCCAGCTCCATGATGACTCCCATGCCTGAGCAATTCCCTTTCAGCTTCCTCATTGCTCTTGGAAGGTGTGGTTGGTAGGAAATTGTGGGGGCATCAGCAAGGTGGGCAGGCAGGGATAGGGAGCACTGCTTTGGGCAGGCTCTTCCCTCCTGGCATGGCACAGGTAGGAATGGAATCCCAGCCTCCCCAATTCTCCATTTATCCTCCTGCATTGCACAGGGCAGCTCAGGATTTGCCCTCTCTGTGAGAGCCAGCCTTTCCAAAATGAATTTATTTTCAAATCATTTTCTTTTACCAATCGTCCACATCGGTTGTTACAACTCACGTACATTTTACCACCTCTGTGCCAACTGAGAGTACTTGATTTTAATTAAATCCTACACCATGAAAAATATTTATGTTGTTCATAGCTAAATTTCTCCATGACTTATTTCTATATATTTTGCTTGGAATTTAATTTGCTTTTTTTTATTATATGGCCTTCACATAAACTCCACCTTTCCATAGCATAGTTATATATATATCTATATATAATTTCTAAAATAGCAGCTTGTTAGGCTCTAATAAAAAATACTCGCTAGGCCTTCCAAAAAGTTCCTTCAGATTAGATAACGCCTGTTTATCTAAAATATCAAATGAGTAGAGAGAAACCTCAACAGAGAAAGCAATAGGCACACCAGAGGCTTCCTTTCCTTCTCCTTCTGAAGAGGCTTTAAAGCTGAATAAACACCTTGGAAAAGCACAAGCAATAGAGGGATCTCCTGGGTTCTGAACCTGACCTCTCCAAGTTAAAAATACACATTTTCCAGGCTGATCCTCCAAACCCTCCCTCGCAGGAGCCTTCCTGCTGATTCCATGCCAGCCCTTCCACGGGATCCATGGGATGGGATCTCTCAGGCCACACTGGAGTTTGTTAATTCTTCTGTTTTCTGGAGCAGGCAAAAGCATTCCCCCCCTGCCTCCTCAGCATTAATTCCCTGCTCCTGGTGATTAGCATATAAATCTAAAAGCATGTGTTGGGATTTTTTTTTTCTCCCCATATTCAGTACGACATTAATCTTATTAGCTCAGGTAAACAACTAACAGCTATTAAAGAGAGTGCAATCTATCAGGAAGCAGTTAACCCTTCGGAGCACACGGCAGGAGTGTGGGTTTCACAGAATCCTGGAGCTGCTGAGGTTGGAAAAGTCCTCCAAGATCATCGAGCCCAGCCTGTGGCCCATCCTCACCTTGTCACCCAGTTCCTCCGGGGATGGGGACTCCACCTCCTCCCTGGGCAGCCCATTCCCAATCCCTGGCCACCCTTTCCTGCCTGAACACCCAAGAGCCCGTCAGGAGGCTTTGGTGACACCAGCCTGCTGCTGGGGCAATGGGTGAAATTGCACATTTGGGGTTCGTGTCCCTCTCCTCACGGTGCAGCCCCGGCCAAGCTCCCTCCGTGCCCTGGGGCGGCTCAGGCTCCTTATCAGGCACAGGGAAGGGGCTGTGCAGTCCCTGGGAAGGAAGGAAGGAGAGGAAGGGTGCAGCCAGGCTGGAAAGAGACTCTGAACTCGCTAATCGTGGGGAGGAGTCTCCAGAACCCCACTGGGAATGAAGTGGATGAACCAAACCGGCCCCTGGAACTGCTGTGGCAGCCGGGGGTGGCTTCGAGGGTTGTGCACACACACTTATCCAGGTGCCCTGATCCTGGGAGAGCAATCTGGGCTTTTCCCTGGCCTCTGGGCAGATGGAGACCTGCACACCCTGCTCGGGGACTGGGGGTGACACGTCCCTCACTCCCCTCCTGCCCTCGCAGTGACATTGTGGTGACACAAATGTGCACACACTGTCACCTCTCCTCCTTCACTGCCGTGAAAGAAATCCCTAAACTGCTTCTCACCTGGTCCCCTGAGAGGTCCCTCTCCATCTGTGAGGACCATTTCCATTTAGAGAGCCCATGGACCATGTCCCCCCTGTCCCCTGCCCTCACCACTCGCACTTCACAGCAATTTTGGGTCCTCGGTGCAGCCAGCAGCTGAAAGGAACAAGCTGGGGAACCCAAATCCTTATCCCTACACCTCTGGTGGCTCCTGATAGTGGAAATGTGGCCTTGGGTGACATGGGAGCCAGCCCAGGTAATGACAATGCCACCAGACAAGGACAAAGTGCTTGTGGAGCAGTCTGAGCATTCCTTGGATATCCCACTTGGCTGAGCCTGGCATTGCCCCCACAGCCTGGAACCCAACATCCAGACAGGATCTGCCTATCCCAGACCACTGCCAGCTATTTTTCCCCCATCTGTACGAAAACATCTATTTTTTGCTGAAGAAGTGCCACATTTCTGCACCAGCTGCTAAAAGGCACACAAAACTCCCATGCCATCAGATTTTCTGAGCCCCAGAAAGTGAGAGTTCACATAGACTGAACCCAGCTGATACCAACTGGAACTTTGGGGGGCAGAAGTGAACAAAGACAGGACAAAAATGTGTTATCTTTCTGTGCACAGCCTCCCTCAAAGTCCTAGAAATAAACCTCTCGTTTCTGTCTGCATAACTCCTCAATTCCCCCAGGGAAGACCTTAAGGAGTCACATATCAGCTCCCTTAATAGAGTGTAAAATATTGGAATCTGGATTGGAAAACAGGGAGAAAAGAGAAGGGGGCAGGGGCAAAAAGGGGGAGATGGAGGAGCTGGGAAAAAAAAATGGAGCAGGGGGAAAATAATTATGTAAAAGAACAAAGAAAAGGGAAGGTTTGGAGGAGAGGAGCAGCATGAGCCCAGCACTTGGCAGTGCCCAAACTCCACAAAGACACAGCCTCTGCCCCGTGGCCACTTCCAGCAGTGAGGGAAGGGTGGAAAATGGAAATCCCAGTGGCCAGAGCTGCCCTTGCAGGCTCAGCCTGGGCTTTGGAGCAGCGCTATCAGCACATCTCCCTGCCTGGCCCTGCCATTCACAGGGGCTGCAGCTCTCTGGCCTGATGGAGTATCGATCTCCCGGAGTGCAAAGTCCAGCATGCCATTAGTCCAATCTGTTTCCAAGCTGACACAATCCCGTCATTTGTCATCTTCTCCTGTCCTGCTGTGTTTGTTTAGGAGCAGGATATTTGCTTTATCTGTCACTTCCCAATCCTCACTGTATTCTTTGCCTGACACGGAGTTTATTGGGTCCACAGTTTTCTCAGAGTCATTAACGAGGGAGATTTGGACACGATGATGAAATCCTTGGAAAACCAAGAAGCTGGCAGTCTGGAGAACGTTTGTGAATTGAAATATGTCTGGAGTTTATGTTTGAAACCAGGGGAGAAATCCCTAAAAACATTTCACTTTCTGCAGCAAACACGTGGAAAAGGCCAGCAGGAACCTGGCAGGTGACTTCATCAATGACACCACCTGAGAGAAACAGCCAGCTCAGAAACTGCGCCCAAAATTTCTTAAAAGCAAGAATAGAAATTCCTGAAATGGTCAGGCGTTAAAGCAGAGCTTGCAGGAAATGCTCAGGGACACAAACTCCACGTTATCAGTTTGTTGCATTGCAAATTTACAGTTTTCTTTTTTCCCTTTTCTATTTAAGAGCTGTTTGTAACTCAGAGCAAAAAAATCTCTCAAACAAATTATCTGGAAGTTCTGTGTCATCATTTTCATCTATTTTACTGCTCCTTAGTAACTCTAGAAATGAGACCTAGCACAGAAATTTTTGTCATAACCATTGGTACTTTTACACTTACAGACATAAAAGGCATCAGAAGAGCAGCATCTGCTTATTGCCAACATTTATAGCCATTTAATAATTATTTTTAATGCAGATAACCCTTCATTGCAGCAGCAGAGGCTCTCATGGCCCAAGTGCCCATCACACAATGATGGGAGCAGTGCCTGACCAATTCCCCAGGGCAAATACTCCTGTTATTAGAGCACTGACCCCCAAACTTGGGCTCAGTTTGGTGAATTCACATTTAGAAACCTGCATCACCTCTCAGAGAATCCACAAACAGAAAGTGCAGAGCTTCATTTCCCCCCCTACAAATTCCACGTTCTCGTAGAGGGGAACATGCACTTTTTAAATTTGCTGATTCCATTGGCACTTCCCAAGTTTTGTTATTGCAGGGGGTCTTAAAAATCAATGCAAGCAGGGCAGGTCCCCCCAGGAGTGTTTAATTACAAAGTGAGAGGCAGCCCTGGGAGCTGGGGCTGCCATCCAGGCACCTTCAAGCCAGCATTGCCAGGAAAACCAGGCCAGCCCCTGTAAAAGCCCCCCCAGTACTGGTTATCCTTTTCCTTTCCCAAATTTCAGGGTGCCCCTGTGGGATGGGGTTGGGTCCTCTGCATCCCACACTGCAGCTGGGGAGGTTTGAGGTTGTATTTGGTGGGCTGAGATCCACACTGAGCTCTGCACACTCGGAATATTTATCTGCACTGAAGCCCAGCTTCAGCTGAGCCTGGAAATGTCTCATTTGCTGCAGGACTGGCCCCAGGTCTCCCTCCACGCTGCAGCACTTTGCAACTGCGGGTTCTGCTTTTGTCCTTCACCACTGTCTAATAATTTACTCAGTATCAGAGCCTTTCTGAAAGGCCAGTGCTGTAACTGCTCACACTTCTTGCCTTTTCCAGTTTGTTTTTCAGAGCAGCAAAAGCTCTGGGAAGCAAAGGGGTTCAAGTCACAGTGATCTCCTTTTCTAGCTCCCAAATTCTCCAAATTGGATTTGCCCCACTCTGGGTAACCACACAGCACCCCAGGCTCTGCACATCCCCTCTCTGTGTGCCTTAGCTGGGCCTTGCCATCATTTTTTTTCTCTGAAGCAAATTACCCAGTTTTCATATTGAAATATGTTCTGTGTGGTGGGCAAAGTAGTAAAAGGACATGGAGGAAGTAAATGAGAAGCCTGGGTAATTTAGGAGGTGGCGTTTCCAGGGTTCTGGAAACCTCCCCGAGCCCAGCATCCCTCTGAGATTGGGATTAGGGAGGTTACAGATCACAGGATACACTCTGCCGTAAAATTTTAACCATCCTCATTAGCCAGCAGAAGTCCCCACACATCTGTCCAGCTGTTGGGGTTGTCTGTGCTCCCTCTGAGCTGGAAAAGCAGCACAGGCAGCACTCCCAGGGGAGGGGAGGGAACTCCCTCCTCTCCAGGACAGGGAATTCACACCAGGCTCTGGATCCCTGTCACTCAGCCCCACAGATGTTCACAGAATTTACAGCTCCTTGCTCGCAGGTTGCTGCAGTAATTGGTTGAAAAGTGGAAAAAAAAAACCCAAGCAAACTACTGCTAATATATAATAAAAGCAAATTCTGGGCAGCGCTGTAAAAATGGGAGGCAGTTTATGTTTTCTGGGCGAGCAGTTTGTGAGTTTATGGACAAACAGGCCTCTGCCTTCTCTCCCTTACACATATTGGGGATAAGGTTACATTTTATTTGTAGGGAATTTTATGGCAGCAAAGGCCGTTCATTAAAGAGAGCAAAAGAGCGGAGAAAAAACAGATGATTGTTACCCAGAAATCCTCATCAGCTCCCCCCCAGTTGTTTATCCTTTAACTTTTTAAAGGAATTTTTAGACAAAGATGCTTTCTTTCCCCTCTGGAAAAGAAAAAGGAGTGGGGGGAAGATGTACAGTTTCACTCAAGCGCTTTTCAGAGCTCTCTGAAAACAACTTTCCCTTTAATGAAGACCTTTCTGGAGCTCTCTTCAATATTCACCAAAAAAAAAAAAATTAAAACTTCGCAAGTTCATAAGGACGGATCCCTGGGTAGGACTTTTATTAAGTCTTTTCTATTTACTTCCTACCTAGATAAGATCTTAATCACAGCCCCCAAATTATCCGCAATGACATTTATCAACTCCAGTCATCTTTTCTTTAGCGCGCTCCGCCTGACCAGTCGGCTTTTCTTCCACCCCTTCCTTTCAATGGAAGTTAATTTCGAGTACATGATTTATCTTGCTGGGCTAACAGCACTGAGGCAGCCCACCTTTTCAAAGGGCTGGCCGGGGAGTGAATTATAGCCGAGTTGTCCGGTGATTGCGTTCCGTGGGGAAGGAGAATAGGCAGCCAGTGTGTTGCCCCGATGTGGCGCTGGGACCTTTTCAGCGAGGGAAGAAAAAAAGATTGGGCCTCTGACCGTGGGGCTGACAGGCAGGCGTTATATCAGCAGACAAAGGCTCGAATACCTGAAAGGATCAGAACTCCATGTACTCCGGGATGTGATGTTGTTTACAACACCGTAGGCTGACCCTGTCCCGAATTTACATGATATCGGTGCAGCGCTCCTTTAACCTCTCCTCATTCTTCTCCCGGCGTCCTCGCACGGCCATTAGCATGGGGAGAATTAGCCGGGGCCACCTTCAGCCCCGGCAGCGCTTTGAAATCCCTCGCAGGCATTCCGCGGCCAGCGCCGCCGCCGCGATGTGCGATTTCCCTGCGCAGGGGCTCTGTTTGGTTTGGCAGTGGGTTTCATTCAGTATCTATTAACATTCAGCTTCTATTTGTAAAGGGCATGTACAACCCACTCAAGTACATATTTGGCACAAGCCACAGTCATTTAGTGTTGGTCCAGGAGTACAGCTGGTGCCATCTGGGGCGGGATAATGGGAATCTTTCACAGAGCTGTGTTTTCATACTCCTTGTTCCTTCTCTGCCTCGCACAAACGGGGGCGGTTATGAATATGCTGCGTTTCAGAGGTAAGGGCTTGTCCAGAGCCACAAACTCCAGCTGCAGGAGGAGGGGATGTCTCCTGCAGCCTGGGAGGTGCCATTTCAAACAGGCACCCCAAATCTGCAGAGCCCCGGCTGCCAACGGCTAAACGGCACGAAAACCCCGCGGATTTGCAAGCACGAGGAAGATTTCCAGCACTTTCTGGTTTAATTCCAGAAAATGAGGCATTTCCTTGCTGATAATTCCGCTTTCCCTACCAACAGGGCTGGGGAATTGAGAAGCTGGGGCTTGCCTGAGGAAGGGGGAGAGGATTTCTCCAACAGAACAGAAGATTCTGCGGGGTTTCGGTGCCAAAGCCTCAGCTGGTTCTTAACACACATCACTGCCCGGGTCGGCGGTGAAAGGAAATTTTGTACACACAGAAATCACTTGACACTGTTGAAAAACCTGGGGCCAGAGGACTGGCAGGGTTCTGCATCCACTGGGCTGTTTATTTTCCTGCTCGGGGAGTTATTCGAGACGGGACCCTGCGCGACTCCGGCGTTGACTTGGAAGAAATAAAAGCCCTCCACATTCCAGTTGGTTCATCCACTCCCACCCTCCCTGGAACAGCAGCCTGCAGAGCAGGGACAGCTGTCCCAAACCTGCCTGGGACCCCCAGCTTGGTGTCCCAACCCTTGGAGCCAGGTTCTGCTCCTGAACTGGACCAACACACAATGGGGATGAACCTCCACAGCAACTCTGAAAGGCAGAGGAGCAACTGCAGCCACAAGAAATGCACAGATCCACTGAGGAAACTGTTCTTAGCATCGAATTATGTTTGATACAAATATACAGGGGTGGAATACTAAGAAATAATTACACTTCTGGGCAGTGCCAGAGCAGGAATCCTTTCTCAAAGGAGATTTTAATGCCATACCCCAACTGGTTGCTTTTTAATGCCATATCCCCGTAATCTCTGTACCCCAAAAAGCCAAGAGAACAGGAGCCATCCTCCACCATGACCTGGTCAAGCACCTGCTTTGCTCCTCTTTTTTAACCAGGTAGACTTTGTTTTCTCAGCCAGTTCTCCATGGAAAGATGCACGCTTCAGTTTGGGGTGTTTTGGGGTTTCAGGGGCGGGTGGCACCACTTTGAAGAGACCAATGACATTTTGGAAGGTCCGTGGCAGATTTGCCATGAGGGCAACACTCCGAATTTGCCACACAAACCCGCCCAGCCTCCAAAACCCAGCACTGCCCTGCTCGTCACCGCTGCCAGCGCCTCCCAAACGTTTCCATTTCCCAGCAGGATTTTTGAAATGCTTCTCCCCACTGCCCACGTTGCTGCAGCCTTTGTTGTGCTCCCGTGGAAAGCGGGGAATTCAGCAGCTGCATTCCTCCCACTGCCACCACCACGTCCCAGCTCGTGGCTGGCTCTTTGCAAAGTGGGTCCCTTTGGTTCTTTCTGATTCTG
The DNA here is from genome assembly GCA_013400495.1 of Nicator chloris. NCBI lineage: Eukaryota > Metazoa > Chordata > Aves > Passeriformes > Pycnonotidae > Nicator > Nicator chloris. The sequence continues at coordinate 246,818 of WAAE01013760.1, forward strand.
CTCAAATGCCTGAAATCACACTCAATGGATAAAAACATTCCGATTTTTTTTTTGCCTGAATCGTGATTTCCCCCCTGTCTGTCCCAAATCACGGGGCTGCAGCTGTTAGAGCTGACCCAGAGCAGAGCCACTCCAGAATAATTCTCCATCTGAGCTGCCCTGGGAGCAGTGGGGCATTTTGGGGGGTTCTTTCACTCTCAACTTGCAGCAGGAGCAGCTTCCCAAGGAGAGCTGGAATGTGAGCTCCATTATTCTGCATGGTGCCATATCTGTCCTGCATTCATGTTCAGAAGCTGAGCATGAATTCTTGGGGATGGCTTTATGTCCAAATAGAAAATTAAGTTCTGTTGCAGCAGGCACAAAATTCCCAAATGCTGCTCCACCTGTCAGGAGAGTTGTTAACATGGGAAAAAAATGGGCTAAACAGGCAGAATGCAAAATATTTGTGAAAATTATCAGTGCTAAAGATGGAGTGATAATATAATTAAGTGTTCCACTAGAGAAAAATGAGTTGGTAACCAAAATAAACATTCATCCCTTAGTCAGCCTTTGTTGGGTGTGGATGTTTGGGTTCACCAGTAGCCATTGATAAGGGAATGATGAAATCCCCGAGCTCCTCCTGGGTTATTAAAAGATGTCCAGTTTCTTGAAACTTTGCAAATCCCAAAGTCACAACTGAAGAAGTCACCACATGCAGACAAAGGAGTATTTGCAGGTTTTGCTGATGTAAAGTTTGCCAACATTTTACGAAGAGGAAGAGAGTTGGCAAAAAAGAAACTGCATTTCTATTCTACAGATAAACACGACCCCAGAATCCCAGAATCTCTGAGTTTGGAAAAGCCCTCCAAGATCATTGAGTCCAACCTGTGATCAATGCCCAGCTTGTCCCCAGCCCAGAGCACTGAGTGTCACATCCAGCCCTTCCTTGGACACCTCCAGGGATGGGGACTCCAAACCTCCCTGGGCAGCCCCTGCCAAGGCCTGAGCACCCTTTCCAAGGGGAAATTCCTCCTGAATGAAAAGCGAGGAAAATCACTGCTGCTAATAAAATAAACAGTTATTTCAGAAAGTTCAAACTGCGTGTACCAACACCTGAGCATAAAATTTGCTCTCATTTAAATGAAGATCATCTCACGACAAACTCCTGGCACAAATCATAAACACAGCTCCTGTTCTTACTGAAAACTCTGTGACCTGTGATTCTCTCAAAGCACATCCAAGAAGGAAACTGAGTTCTGTTGGAGCCAGAGTGCTCTGCTCTCATTATTCATACCCTTGGATTTCAACAATGCAAGAATAAATTGCAGAGGTGAAGAGGGGAAAAATAATTAGGAGTGCAACAAAATGCACGAGCACATTAAGGTGTCAAAAAGGTTGGAGGTGTGAAACCCAAAAATAAACATTCTGCTTAATATCTCAAGGTAATGTTTTGATGTGTGCTAAGCGAATCAATATTTGAAGTCGTGGTAGGAGCTTGCATTTCCAGCTGGTGCAAAGGCATAAAAATGGAACAGATTGTATTTAGGGCAAACCCTACCACTGCAGGCTCTGCAACGGCACAAGTTTGCATTTAGTGGCACATAAATGGTGTTATTCGTTGTTGACATTGGGATTAACTTTGTGGATTGACACTAAGGAACTGTAAAAAGGGTTTTAAAACCTCCTCACTTTTGTGATCTCTCCTTAACCACAGCAGCTACTGTAAGCTACCCTGGCTGCCCATAAAGACAACTGGATTTTGGGGGGTTTTAAAGCAGGATCCTCCCAGGCATGCTCCAGTTTGGAAAATGCCATGGCAAGGACTGCTGGAATGCACCTTTCCCTCATCTCAACTACTACAATTAGAAAACTCCCAAAAAACAGCCCCTAAAACCCCACCACATGCCTTTCCAAGAGCAATGATCCTGCTGTTCTCCTTGTTCTCCCTGGACTGGAACTCCCCACGAGGACCAGCAGCAAAGGAAACATTTTGTGAGGGGAGAAAAATTAAAATAAACCAGTGATGGAATCCCCTAGTGAGGGGATTTAGCTTCTTCTTTTCCGTTTAGCTTCTCTCTCACCAGAGTTACAACCCTGAAGCTCACAGGACATTCCTGATGGGCAGAGCATCCCAGCAGCCAACCCTGCCTAAACCTGGTGCCATCCCCAGCTGGAGAAAACCCCTCCATCCTCAGAGAAGGAACACCACAACTCCACACAGGAATGGCCGGGTGGAGCACAGCTGTGAGGAGCAAAAACAGCATCCAGGGGAAGACCCTGAATGGGTTGGCCCAGAAAAAAACAAGAAGAGACTTTGTAAAACCATGTGACAGGTGGAGGGCAGTGCCCAACGGGACAAGCATCCTTGATTTTGGTGCGTTTCAGGAATGCAGGAAGCTCAGTTTCCTTCAGAACGTGTCCTTTGTGCCCAGGAGTAATTTATTCACTCATCCAACCTCCAAAGAGATGAGCTGGGTCAGGCCTGCTTTCATCTGAAACAGCAAAACTTCCATGGTGAACTCGGTTTAAATGGTGCCTCAGTGAAAAAAAAACCAAACAACTTTGATTAAACCGGGTTAGGGCAAATTCCCCTTCCCTGTGAGGGTGGGGAGACCCTGGCACAGGGTGCCCAGAGCAGCTGTGGCTGCCCCTGGATCCCTGGAAGCGCCCAAGGCCAGGTTGGACAGGGCTGGGAGCAGCCTGGGACAGTGGAAGATGTCCCTGCCCATGGCAGGGGTCGAATGAGATGATCTTTAAGGTCCCTTCCCACCCAAACCATCCCAGGATTCTGTGATTCCAAGGAGAGGAGAGGACGAGACTGTGGGCCTGATATTTCTGGGTCTGAAAGATTTTAGCCTGCCAGCAGCTGCTAACTTTCTCCCAAGGAAAAAGTTCTCAAGAAAGCTTCTTCTCAAAACAAATCCTAGCAAACAACTCTCCTTTCTCCAAACAATCTTTCTCCAGGTGGGGTTTTGCTTTTCTAGTTCTCCAAACATTTGAGCTGTTTCTCTGGTTTAACCAATGGGATCAGAGAGGTGTCGTTCCTGTTCACCAACCATGTTCAGTCTGTGTCAGAACACCTTATAAAAAGGTAGCAAGAATTAGACAATAAAGCTTTTTCTGTGCTCTTTGCCCTCTGAAATATTTGGAGTCTCTCATCCTTTTTTTTTTCGTGGATGAGAAGCTCAACCAAGCCACCAAGGTCCAGCCACGCTCAGGGTGGGAGCACCCAGCCCTCTCTGGAACAGAGTCACTGCTCCAGCAAGGCTGGCACAGCCCCCAGTGCCACTTGGAGGTCACCATCAGGACCAGCAGACGCCAGCCTAAGGCTCGGCCATTCCAGGGAGCCAAACTCCAGGGCAGCTGAGCCTCTGGCTGAGGGTTTGTGGCTCTGTCCCCGCACAGGGCCAGCCCCGCCGTGGAGGAGCTCCATCCTCATGGCCAACCTGACAAACGCCTCATGATTACTACTATTTATTTTTTTTTTTAAAGTGGGCCTGTTCTCTCTGGGTCACTTTGCTCCAGCCTGCCCAACCCTGGTCATAATGAGCCGAGGCTGGTTAAGCAGCTAATTAGCATGCCGTTTGTTAGACCAGTTAAGAAGGTAATTATTGTGAGTAGGCAGAGCCTGCCGATGGAATGCATTTGGAAGGTTACCATAGGAATCCTTCCTCGCTCTATTCATTCCCAGTGTAATACTAATCACTATCATAAGGAAAGGATTGCTTGGATATAGACTGTAGGTTAACATCTGATTAGATTGCCAGGGAACAAAGCCATCCAGGCGCTTTGTTTGTTAACCCTTTTGGGGCCTGCCCAAGTGTCCTGACCTGCGGGAAGAGCTCCCTGCTGCTGGGTCCCCTCCCCTGGCCTGTTTGGAGCTCCCTGCTGCTGGGTCCCCTCCCCTGGCCTGTTTGGAGCTCCCTGCTGCAGGGCTCAGGGCTGGGATGGAGGAGGGCAGGCGGAGAGCTGCCTCCAAACGGGCTGGAATCAGGGAGGGGTTCACCCCAAGTGGCACAGGAAGCCATCCTTCCCTGCTTTTGTCACCTGTAGGTCCCCAACTGGCACAAAGAGCCATCCTTTCCTGTTTTTGTCACCTGTAGGTCCCCAGCTGGCACAAAGAGCCATCCTTCCCTGCTTTTGTCACCTGTAGGTCCCCAGCTTGCACCAAAGAGTTGTCCTTCCCTGCTTTTGTCACCTGTAGGTCCCCAACTGGCACAAAGAGCCATCCTTCCCTGCTTTTGTCACCTGTAGGTCCCCAACTGGCACGGAAAGCCATCCTTCCCTGCTGTTGTCACTTGTGGATCTGTCAGGGGTAAGCAGAACTGGGTAATTCCAAGATCTGTTTAAAATGGTAGCTGGGGGAAACTAAAGAGCAGAATTCCAGCATATTTATTTCTGTGAAAGCCACGGTTCCTCAAGCTTTCAAAAAAACCCCCTGGACATGGACTCATCCGAGTGCTGTCACAGCTCAGCCCTCGCAGGGGGCTCAGAGGGAAAAGCCAACCCCCAGCAGCCCCCATCCCACCACCTGGGAAAGCACCAGCAGGTGCCCACATCCCAAATTACTCCAGGGAATCCATGGGCACGTCGCCTTGGGCAAACCTGTGCAGATGCCACTGCCCCCAGGGGACAGAGCTCAGTGCCTGGGGGACAGGAGCTCCGGGGCATTCCCACGTCCCTCCAACCCCACCAGCAGGAGGAGGCCAAGATGCTCCAACCCCAAACTTCTCTCGCAGCCTCCCAAAGGGGGTCTCGCTGTCCCAAGGAGGGCAGCACCCACGGCAGAGCCTGCCCGGTGCCGTTCCCGGCGGGTGAGGATCAGCCAAAGGCGGGGAACGTGCTCCCTTTTGTCAGGCAGGAAACCCAGGAGCATTTGTCCTTTGTTCCCCTGCCCCCGAAAGTCGCAGCCGGAGCCCGCAGCTCCGCTCTAAAGAGCCCTGGATGTTCATTAAATCGCCTCTGCATATTTTCCTCCTTTTTTTTCCCCTTTTTTTTTATTTTTTTTGTATCCCCCCTCGAGGCTGCCTACCAAAGATCTCCCCGTGGTGTTCCTTAGCTCTTATCCTAAAAGTGCTGCAAGAATGAAGTGGTGAATGCCCCAATCTGAGAGCATTCTGTGGCCAGCCCCACGCTGTTCGCAGCTCGCCGCCGAGGCCCGGGGCTCGCCGGGAATTCACAATTCATCGGCGCCCAAACTCTTTGGATGTTATCAACACATCCTTCCCCTGGCACACGAGAGTGTGACTTATGAGGAGAGGAGCAATTTGTTTCGTGGATTTCATCCTTTGTTATTGAAAGCTGCTGGATTTGGCTGTATAAAGACCCGCGCCATTAAGCCGCGGGGCAGAAGCGTCCCATGGGCTGACAAGTTTGTTTGCTTGTTATTATTATTATTTTTACATACAAATCGCTTTGAAAGTAGCGTTATGGAGGGCTCGGAAGGTGCTGTAAGGAAAGCTTGGGCCGTTTTCCAAAAGATTGGGGAATATGGAGGGAAATGCATGGAGCAGCCCATGACCTCGGCTCAATAGGGAAGCAGCAGCTGGATTTTACCCAAATTAATGAATATTATTCAGTGGCTTTACATTGCCCAATCCAGTGTGCCTCTAAACAACTCTATTTAATAGAAAATATAGATGTACTGAACCAGGAAAATGTCTTTAAAATTTAAAACGGCCAAGGAGCATCAGTGTGAAAAGGCAGTTTGGCATTGACTAAACAGCTCCTTTTTTTTTTTTTTGCTTGAAAATGCTGTCTGCTCAAATGTGAGGCTTGATTTGTAAATAAAAGTCCTCAGGCTAAGGGAGAATTTGAAATGAATATTTAAGGTTACTGAAATTATGAAATAGTCCGTGCTCAAACCCAATCCAGAGTGTTTGGAGCAGGGGGATTCTGAAGGAACCAGAGCAGGGTTGGGCTCTGAGTTCTGCCCAAAACTCCAATTCCCTTGGCCAACCTTGGCCAAGGATGGACAAGTGAGCAGCAGGTAAAAAACTACACCAAGGCACTGATTCCAGCTCCGGGAATGTCCTCCCAATCCTTTTTTCATTCATGAATTAACACAAGTTTTGTGGAAGAGCAGCTCTGCGTCTTCCTTGACAACTGAGTCAATTTTAGGCAGCAAATAAATTGTATTACCTGAGATAGCAAGGAGCTAGATCAGATGTTTCAGGGGACGTTTGGAAAAAGTTTTGCTTGTATTACTCCAAATACAAAAAGAAAACCCTCAAAACATTCTTCTGACCATTTATTTTCTCAAGTTTACATACTGGAACAAGAAGCCAGGAAGCTCAGAGAAATTATATCTCAACCCAGCTTCCCCAGATTACCAGAACCAACAAGAAATAGAGAGAAAAAAATGAAAGTGTTCTTTGGGAACTATTGTTCTCCAGGCAGTTCTTTCACTCCATTTTTGGCTAATTAAATTAATCTGGTAAGCAGGTGTAAACCCACTTGTTTGGGTGGCTAAAAGGAGAGATTGGAGGTATTTGCACAGTGAGAGATTTGTACTGGGGACCATTAAAGCCTATCAACAAGAGGAAACTGCACTCAGGATGCAGAAAATCCTGTTTAGCACTTCCCAAATCGCACCAAGGCCGCCTCTAATCCACCGGGCCAGCACCGTGGTGAGGTTTAACTGTCTGCTTGGGAAGCTGCAAAGCTGTGTTGGGCATGTTTCACTTGCTTCATGTTTTGTGTGGTGAATAGAAACAGAAATCTTGCTGGCCTCTGGCACTCGCATTGTGAATGCCCAGCCAGCAGCACCCTCAGCCTTCATTCAGGACCAGCTCAAGACCAACCTTGTATTGCAATAAGGAACTTCTTCCACGTGGATTTTATTTTGCAGAATAGAAACCAACCAGGCTACCAATAACCACAGCATCACACGGCCCAGTCTTCACCAGAGGCACAGAAATAGTTAATAAAAAAGAGTACATTTCAATCAGAGAGGGGGAAAAAAATAGAAATAGCATCAGCAAAGAGGCAGAATTCAGTCTCATCTCCATAGTTATGATGGTATCACCCCCAATCTGCAGATATTGAAGACTGGTTTGGTGCAATCGTTCTGATTTGGCACTAAGAAATAGCAGCTAAATTGAAAAATAAGAGGTTTTTTGCCCTTTCCCTGGGTCAAAATCGTGCATGAGACCATCACAGGAGGTGCAAAGGGAGCTGGACCCAACCTCCAGCCCTTGGGACCCCACGGACAGCAGCACATCCAACATCCCACACCCCAAGCTCACTACGTGCCACCGACCAGCCACGCGTGCCCCTCCTTGCTGCAGCTCAAACGTGCAGCCTTGAACCTCCAAAAAGAGCAGGACAATATTCATTCCCTCAAGGTGGGATGGCAGAGCCAGCTGGGAATGCTCGGAGGAGGAGGAGGAGGAGGAGGAGGAGGAGGAGGAGGAGGTGGAGGAGGAGGAGGGGATCCCAGTGACACAAATGTGACCGTGTGTCCCCTGTCCCCGCAGCGCTGGGACCCTGCCAACCCCCGGAGGAAGCGTTTAGGGCGGCAGCAGCGGTGGCATCCCCTGTGGGCTCCTGGAGACTTTACAACATCCCTTCTCACAACATCCCTGCTCTCCCAGCTCCCACCGCAGCTCAACCCCTGAGCCAAAATGTCACCAAACCCGCCCCAAACCCCCCTCCTCAGACCACCTGGGTGGTGCCAGCACCCCAAACATCACCCAAAGGCGGGTTCCGCCCTCGGGGACCCTAAAGAGTGTCGCTGTCACTCTGAGACTCCCCGGGCTGTACAAGGACATCCCTTTGCCAGCACCAGCCCGGCACCGAGGGATGCTCGGAGCCTGGCTGAGAGCATCCTCGCCGCTCCTGTCGCGACAGGAGGAAGCCGCCCGGGTCCCGCGGGGCAGCCGCTGCATCCGCCCCCTCCTCCGGCAATACCGACCTGCGACAACAATTAACATCCCTCCTGTCTTCCCCCCGGCCCAAAGCTCTCCTGCTCGTCCCCCCTGCCGCCCGCCCCTTCCACATTTGCTCCTGTTTTTCGTCTATTTGTGAAGGTGCCCAAGACAGGAGCTCACTTAATACGTTCCCTTACGCTTGTGGCGCAACAGCCTATTCAGGACAGATAAGCCCCTTTAGAAATGAAGGGGAATTTAATTCAGTGCTTGAGTGACAGCAGGAAGATTTATCCCCTCAGTAGACAATACGGCTTTTGGGGCTTTAATCTTGCCCAGACAATGGGCTGTTTCTCGGCCCTCATCTTGTGCTTTTCCCACGATGTTCGGTGATTAACCGGGGCTCCATTGGATGGAAGCCACTATCTCTCATTTAGGAGTGTTTGCGCCTCTGTCAAGGACCAGCGGAGGGAGGGAGGGAGGTGGGAAGAAGAGAAAGGAAGGGGAGGGGGAGAGGAGTTGAACTCATCTGGGAGAAATGCCGGGAGGCTGCGGGCCGGGCGGATGGCAGCGCTGCCTGCCGCGGGCAGGGCAGGGCAGGGTGCGCAGGGACACGGCCACTGTCACCTCCTGGGCAGGGTGCGCAGGGACACGGTCACTGTCACCTCCCGGGCAGGGTGCGCAGGGACACGGCCACTGTCACCTCCTGGCCAGGGTGCGCAGGGACACGGCCATTGTCACCTCCTGGCCAGGGTGCGCAGGGACACGGCCACTGTCACCTCCTGGGCAGGGTGCGCAGGGACACGGCCACTGTCACCTCCTGGGCAGGGTGCGCAGGGACACGGCCATTGTCACCTCCTGGGCAGGGTGCGCAGGGACACGGCCACTGTCACCTCCTGGGCAGGGCTCTCCTCCTTCATCTCAGCCCACAGAAGCTCCTCAGTTATTATTCCGTGGCGCTTGTTGTGTAGAACAGCCCCGGTCACGCCGGTGCTGAGGTATGTGCTGCCTACATCGATGGCCGAAAATTGATGAAGGAGAGCGGCTCAAAGCCCCAAGTTTGGGGTAAAAAGCTGCTGCTGTGTGCTTGCCTGGCAAAGATGACCGAGGTGCCATGCCAGGGGACAGTGAGAGCTGGCACAGCGCGAACACCTGCAGTGGCAGCAGGTGCCCCAACCCCTTCCCAGAGAGGTTTTGCTGCCACACCTGCACTGCACAGACTGCAGGGATCGATTGCTGCACTTTATTGAGGGAGATCACTTCTTCTTCAAATGTAAAATATCTCTCAAATGATGCAATCCCTCCCTGGGAGGGTGGGCAGGCCCTGACACAGGGTGCCCAGAGAAGCTGTAGCTGCTCCTGCATCCCTGGAAGTGCCCAAGGCCAGGCTGGAAGGGGCTTGGAGCCACCTGGGATAGTGGAAGATGTCCCTGCCCATGGCAGGGGGTGGAACAAAATGATCTTTAAGGTTCCTTCCAACCCAAACCATTCCAGGACTTTGAGATGATCAGAAAGTTCACCACCAGTGAGTTTCTCATCCCCAGGGAAAAGCAACCATTACCTTCACTCTCATCTACAAATTGGTCTTTATGGCCAAAAAAACCCCCCAAAAAAGTGGTTTATGTCCTTCTTTCTGAGAGAAAACAATGTGGACACCAATGCTGCAATTTTGGTAAAGAGTGGAAACACAGATTTAGCCTCAAAGTAATGCTCCCCTGTTCTGAGGGGGTGTTTGTTGCAGTAATTCTGTTCAGTCCTGATGGGCCCTGCCAAGCCAGGATATTCAATGATTTCATATTCAGGTGTCACAATGCCTGGATCCGAATTTGGAGTCCACCCTCAACCACTAAACAGGGCAGCCAGAGGAGCAGAACCACTGCACCCAAATGGCTGTAAAATAAAAAAAACCCACATAAATAATGAGTTTAGTTTTGAAATCTCTGAATTTCTGAATGTTCAGCCTTCCCTTATCAACAGCAAAAATTAAAAGGTTGGCGAGATTTTTTAGGCAGGAATTGAACAGTGTGAGAGGTGAGAGCAGCACAAGTGACTGCAGAGTGCACATGAATTACCCACGATGGCACTTTTCATAATTAATCCTGCCCACATTTAATTGGCAGATTCATTTTCTTACTACTTCGGGGTTTGTTCCTGAAATTTAAGAAAATCGACATGGAAATCAACCAGAGCCTTTAAGCCTCAATATCCACCAGTATGAGGATGTGGAAGGGAATAGTTTAAGATTTCCTCAACATCACATTTGGGACTTTTCAGCTCCTTCAGCTCCAAGTTCAAGTCCCTGAGGAGTCACTTGAGTTCTTCAGTCCCTTTAATGAGATCAGCTGGGTGAATGGGGGGCTTCTGAGTGGCCTTTAAATGTAAATGACTTGAAAAGGAATGAAAAGAAAAGGTTTTATGGAGCATTTTAAGGTTTTCAGTTGAGCTTTTTAGTTGGTTGGGGTTTTGGTGGGGTTTTTTGTTGTTGTTTTGTTGGGGTTTCTTGATTTTTGTGTTTTGTTTTTGTTTTTTTTTTTTGTGGGGGGTGAGTGGGGGAGCTGTTTGGGGTTTATTTAATTATTTGTTGTAATTTGACCCCAATCAGAGCACATTTGGGAGCAGACTGGGAACTTCCAGCCCAGCACTGCTCACCTGCCAGCATTTCTGTGAGCAAACATCCAGGAACCTTCAAGGCAGGAATCCCCAGTTTGGGGAAGAAAAAAAAACCTTTAAAGCAGATAAATTTGAACAGCAGAACCAGCTCATCCCAGGAACTCCCTGTCTGCACCCTCTGCCCCCTTGATTTTGCCCTTGACTCTTCTGAACCCATCTCAGCCTCCTCTGAGGTTCCTGGGAACCTTTTCAACACCTTCCCCCTGAGCTGAAGCAGTGTTGGACACCCCCAGCACCTCTGGGCATCCCCACAAGGGCTTTGCTTTGCTTTGCTGCCCCTCTGCTTACAGGATACAACCCCTGCCTTCCCCACAACTCCATGGAACTCAGACCAGTGCCTCCCAGTAACCAACTGGGTGGCCCCTTCAAGGGCTTTGCTTTGCTTTGCTGCCCCTCTGCTTACAGGATACAACCCCTGCCTTCCCCACAACTCCATGGAACTCAGACCAGTGCCTCCCAGTAACCAACTGGGTGGCCCCTTCCCTTCCCCACGAGGCACCAGCATCCCCCAGACCCCTATAAAGGAATAACTCCAGGGGCATCCTGGAATATTTTCTCCATCCTGCCTTCCCAGCTGCTTCAAACCACGTTTTTCTGTTCTGTTTTAACTGGTGAGGGAGGAGGGAGGAGGGAGGGAAGAACAGCAGAGGAACAAAAATAAGATTAAAATAAAGGCACATATAGGGAGCCCACAGAAAAAGAAATGTCACATCCCAATTGCCACATTGGCCCAACCACCATCAGCTCAGAGCTGCCCCATTTCACCTGAGGACATCAAACTGTGGCTTATAACTTTTACAGCACCTTTGTCTGGCCCAGCATTTACAGGAAGTGGGGAAAGTAGAAGGAAAATTATTCAGTACAGGCCTCCTGAAAATTGGGAGGGATTTTTGTGGTAGGAGCAGCAGGGCGGGACAGCTCTGAGTTATAGAAATGCACCGTAAAAATCATCACATTTATTAAATCTAATTTATTAAATCTAATTTATGAAATCTAATTTATGAAATCTAATTTATTTGGTAACCCCTCTGACCACGCTGGTGCCCACAGCCAGGCCAGCACCTGCAAGGGACACAGGACCTGAAGGGAAAATACACCTTGAGCTGGGATTTGGGGCTTGGACTGCTGATCAAAGGCAGCACTGCAGGTTAACACAGGCTGCTGTTCCCTTAACTCACCTGGGGTGAATTTGTGCTGTAGGGATTCCCAGAGACCTCCAGAGGACACTGGGAAGGATCTGATTTGTTTTTAGGAGTGTTCTTTCCCCAGAGAACTGACAAATCCTCGTGCATTTTACATTGCAGAGCAGAGAGAAGACGTGGCCACACCGGGGACATCCCGCAGGGTGCTGGCAGAGGCACCAATCCAACCTTCCCGAACCCAAACCCTCCTTTCCTGACCCCAAATCTGGCACTTCTGCCTTCCCAAACCTGAGCCCTGCCTCCCCAGGCCAGCCTAGCTGAGCCTAGCTCAGTGCAAACCGCGCCCGGCCGCCCTGAGCAGGAACCCAAAGGTGCTAAAGCACCCCAAAAACAACCTCAGCACATCCTTCAGCACGGGGCACGTTTAAAACCGGGCTGCCTGGGCTGTTTGCTGGCTGCACAAAGCACTGGGGCAAGAAGCAGCAAGCCCTGTGCCCTTCAGCAGGCTTTGCCCAGGGGCACGGGGTGACAGGCACTGATGGGACACCCAGGCTCAGCTTGTTCCTCTCCTGGGTTTTTGCTCCAGGCACCCCGAGCTTCCCCAGCCCCAGGTCAGGCTCACATAAAAGTACAAGGATCCAGGAGGCTCCTTTGCTTTCCAGCTGCTGCATTTTGGCAGCAGCACTAACTCCGCACGGAATTATTCCTTTTCCTCTAATAATCCACTTAAAAATAGAGGGAACTCGTCTGTCTGAGCTGCAGCCCCTGCAAGGGCACAGCTGTGGAGAACAGTGGCAGGGCTGCTATTTGTAGGCCTTGCAGGTGTGTGTTTGCTCCCAAATTCCTGCAGAGTCTCTATAATTTGTGTTTATTTCTCATCATCAGCTGCTGGACAATCCAGGTGAACTTGGTTAGGGTTAGATGTCAGCAATCCCTTCTTCCCCAGAGGGAAAACAATAATATTTTTCCCCCAAATAAATCCCTCCAGGCACAACCTTGCCCAGCCCACTCTGGCTGCTCCAGATGGAAAACTTCAGGGGCAGCAGAACCCCTTTGTTGAGGGAAATACCCTGAGCCTTTTGTCCTGGCCCAGCACAACTGACAGACCAAGGGATCAAAGTCTCCCCTTTATCACCCTGCACTTGGCAGAAATGTAAACTTCCCCATATATGGCCCAGAAATGTGTTTGAACTCGCTCAGGGAGAGCCCAAAGGTGTCTCAAGGAGAGAAAACTCCCTGAGCCTTCCTCGATGAGAAAGGCAGCCCAGGTGTCTTGTGCTGGGGAAGGGAGATTTTTCTTCCACCTGCTGCTTTTAAGTTTTCAGGGAAGAGCTGTGTTAAGATTGGAGTGTTTGGTGTTTTTTGGTAACGACACAGAGGGAAAAATAAAAATGCCAAGGGATATTTTTTTGTGTAAACATAATTGGTTTGATGGTGAAATGATTATTTACAGAAACTGGAGTGCAGTTCCAAAGGAAAGGTTTGTGCACATTAAACCCGCCTCATCTCCCATCCCAACGAGTGAGTGAGGGAAAAGCAGAGAAGCCAGGCAAGAAAGAAAGACTGAAATGAAGAATAACCTTATCAGGAGGAATAATTAACAGCAAGACAGAGAACCAGCAGGGCTGAGCATTCCCAAGGGGAGACCACCAGGAGCTAACCAGGCTCTGGAGAGTAAAACTCCTGCTCTCACACAGCTCTGCAATTCCTGCAGCACTTTAGGAGGAGGATTATTCCAAAAGTTTGATTTAAAAATTCCCTTGTACCATATAAAAAAAAGATAATAAATTGCGTTCCGGTGAAAGAAAACGTCAATTGTTGGAAACTATTCTATGAAATATTTTGAATATTCCTTTCTTCCCGATTTCTGCAGGCATCCCTGCTGTGACACCTCAGGACAGAAGAGCTGAGGGAGCTGGAAGTGTTGAGAGGGTGACAGTGGTCACTGGGAAAGGGGTGACCAAGCTCCTGGTCCAGCTGAATCCAGAGGATCCCATCCCAAACCCGAGTGGGTGTCCCAGGCTGAGGCTCTGACAAAGTGAAAGGTTAGGTTTTGGAGCCTGAAGACAAAGTGAGGGGTTGCCAGGGGCTGTAAAAGCTCCGAGCCAACAACAACAGTTTAGGTGTGTGCTTAGATTTCATACCTGCAGAGAAGTGGGTTTTGTTTGGCAGCAGAAGGAGCCTTTAATATCCTCCTGCTGCAGGTCTGGGGCAGGCACGCTCAGACACAAACAGCCAGCACCACTCACAGCTGGAAACGAGAGGAAACGGGGAGGAATCCTAAAGATGTGGCTGATAGCATCACGGGGAGAGAACTGCAGGAAAGTTTGGGATTCATTCGAGCAGGCTCGTGCAAAAACGACTCCTTTTGTCTGAATAAAGGGACTTTCAAAGCAAAGTCATCAGTAAATAGAAGCACCTACCCGAAATCTGCCAGCAGCCAGCCTGATCCGGTGCTCCCCACGTTCTAGATGGGAATCTTGTGTGAATGGCTCTGCTGGGAAGCCTGGGCTGCTGCTCAGAACCCAGATCCACAGCCCTCAGGTAAAGCAAATACCCGAGATTTTTCCTTTCCTAAGGGACTGATGAAATGGCTTTACCTGAGCAGTTTCAAAGAGGAGGAATTTGAGATGTGGGTTTTGTCTGTAAAAAAAAAAGGCAAGACAGCAGCCAGAGACAGAAAGGGGAAGGAAAGAGGGGAAGAACCAAGAAGGAAGTGCCAGTTCTTTGACACCTTTGTGATGGAGTTTGATTTGTAAAGCAGAACAGAGCCCCTTCCCTTTCCCTGGCCTGCCCTCTCTAATCTGATTTTAGGAGAACTCTCTGAAATGAATCATCCCCTGGTGCCCCAGAAGTTCTGCCTCGGAGGGGTTCTGCAGGTCACCTCTCCACGCACCCCCAGCACCCACGGGCTGCAGCAGGAGCTGCTGGGACCCCAAACCTTGGCCAAACCTGGCCTGGGTGTGCCCAAAGTGCCACCACCAGGGGGGACAGCCAGGGCACCACAGCCATGATTCCAGAGCAGGCCAGAATCCAGGGCTGGACTCCTCTCTGATGGGGATGGAAATGCCCCAGTCTGCCTTTCCCTGCTCCTTGCAGTTTGCCAGCAAACTTTTCTGCTGTGCTGAAAAGTTTTCATTTCCTCTCCTTGATCCCCCCAAAACATGCAGGGTTTTGTTTCCACAGGGGCTGAGCAGCCACAGCTCCTGCTCTCCGTGCTGAGGCTGGAGGAGGAGGAGGGAGGGATGCTCAGCTCAGCATCCCTGAGAGCAGAGCCCAGGGAAGAGCATCCCTGAGGAATGCTCAGACTGGGGAGGCACAGCTGGAAGCCTCGGCCCCACACAGCTGGAAACCCCTGGGTCTGTGCCTTTGGGCTGTCACCTGGCTCTGGGGAAGGGACAAGCTCTGGTGAGAGGTTTCTCCTGGCGTGGAGCCCTCCCCAGCTTTGTGTGAGCAGAGGAGTTCCCTGCTCTGAGCTCCTCGTGGCCACAGGATTTAATTCTGGGGCTGAAGACACTCTCCAGTGGCAATTCCAGCAGCTGTGCTCAGCAAAATCTCCCCTAGCTGCTCTGGCAGCACAGAATTCATCCAATTCCTGCATTTCCCTGCGTTTGAAATCCCAAATCTCTCCTTTTCCCTCGGGTCCTGCCCACTCTGTGCTCTCCAGGACACTGCAGAGCAGGAGTCACTCAGTGCCCAGCACACCCAGCCCTTCCAAGGCCTCAGAATCTAAGAAAAACGCTTTTATGGGCACTCAGGGGCAAAAAAAAAAAGCCATCTCAAAGCAGGCCCAATCTGTTGTTGATGCCTGGAAGTTTGTGAGACCCAGCTACAACTGAGAGCAGCCGTGCCCGTGCCAGGTCACACAGCCTGGGCAGGAGGGACGGGTGAGGAGAAGACCCCAAGGGTGCACAGGGGGTTCAGAACAAGACCAGGAACAGATCCCAGCTGTCCCAAATGCCAGCCCTCCCTGGCAGATGTGGGAGGCTTCATTTCCCTCCATCATTCCTCTGGGATGTGAGGGACTTCGGTGGGGCACAGCAGTGGCACTGCCCCTTGCCGGGTGCCAGGCTGGGGTGCGTGGGGAGGTGATGGAAGCAGGAGACATTTCCATGCCCAAAGGGCCAGGAAAGGATTCCACAGCTACAGCTGACAAGTCTCTGCTGGCTGTGCTGCATTCCCTGCATGGATGGAGGGGTAACAATTCCGTGGACAGCACAGTGCAAGGGGTTGGGACAAAACCATCTCTGAGGTCCCTTCCTTCCCAAACCAGACCCTATAACCCAAATTTTCCCAACACTGACCCGAGCTGGTTAATTAAATAAAAATTAGACAAATTAAATAAGCCACTCATATTTGAACAGTGTCCTGAGCTGAAATTAATCAAAATTAAAAAAATCAAATAAGCCAATTATATTTGGCCTTTATATTCAACCATCGCTGAATAAAGGCTGCAGGCTGATCTCCACTGCCACGAGATGTTCTCTGTGCTGATATTTGGTCACTTCTCCTCACTTTTCGTTTGTGCAGCTCCCTGAGCAGGTCCTGCACGGAGGGAGGAGTGAGGCTGAGTGAGCAGGGCACAGACACTGCTGAGCTCTTGGAGCCACAGACCTGTGTGTGACCACAGCCAAGTTCCTTCTCTCTCCACACTGTTCCTTTTTTTCACCTCTTTCTCCTTAGGTTAAGCTCATGACAGGATTGGTGACCTCCTGGTTTGACAGATCTCACCCATCTATGGCGTTTTCAAAGCACTGCTTATTTCCCTGAGCATCTCCACAGCACCTGCCTGTCAGGGCAGTGATTTCAGCTGCCATAAACTCCAAAATACACATTTAAAATTCATCTAGTTAAGAAATCCCCTTCAAATTATTATTTTCCTTCATTTCTGTGTCATCACTAGGAAAGCAACACCGTAAAGTGATTTAAAATGTCAATTACAAAGCCAAACCAGAAGCGTGCAGCAGCCCCAGGAAGAAAAAATTCCTCTGTGCCAAAATTTAAATGAAAAAGAAATAGGTGTTTGCCCTGGTCAGGCTGAAACTTTTCCCTCTGAACTTTGTAAAACTTCATCCCCAAATGGATTGACTTCTACATTATCTGACATTTCCTCATTAGCTTCTTTCCCTTCTCCCTTTTCCCTGCAAAAAGGCCTTGAGTCTAACGACGTCGGAATTCTCTGAAATTTGACAGACCTTACATTTCCAGCTCATTTTCTAATGAGTTTGTACATCAGGACTGATTAGTGTAATAAAGAATTCATGAAGCAAATAAATGTAACACGAAGACACCTTGAAGAGAGGAAAGAAAGAGCAAGTCAAACATGTTGAGAAAAGGTCTGGCTTCTTTAACCTTCATTTAATCCTTCTGACAAAGACACTCCATCAAAGAGCCTTGGCAGGTATTTGGACTTTGCGCACAGAAAAACCGGGCTTTGAACTTCTCCTGCCCTGCAGTAGCCAGGAGAAGCCATCATTAGCCTAATTGAGGCGACTCCTTACCAAGGCAGGGCTTTGCGGAGCATCCCCGAGCTGGGGAGGGGGAGAGGCGGCTCCGGGCAGGGCTGGCCCCGGGCAGGGCAGGGCTGGTCCCGGGCAGGGCTGGCCCCGGGCAGGGCAGGGCTGGCCCCGGGCACGGCTGGCCCCGGGCAGGGCAGGGCTGGCCCCGGGCACAGCTGGCCCCGGGCAGGGAAGGGCTGGCCCCGGGCAGGGCAC